>CM039681.1:72500-80000 GCA_022537955.1 Schmidtea mediterranea | reverse complement strand
TTCTCAAAACATTTGCTAATTTCAAAGAATAAGAAGTACCTGAAGATATGTTGGTCTTCTAAATTCACATTGGAGAAATAAGCTGGTTGAAAAACATCTGCATTTCCTTGAAATTTAGAAATTATAATCAAGTCCTTTCTACACTTCGATAAATAATTAATTATATATTCCAATGGTTTTCAACCTTTATTTTAATTGCACCACCAGGTAACAAATTTTAATGTCGTCGTACCACCAGCAAAAGTCAAATCAAAAACAGCATAAAATTTATGCCATAAATTATTTTATTATTCATCAATGTCTGATTCTAATCAAAGAATATATGATATATCAAGTGGTATATATCGAGCTAATATTAGCTCGAAACTAGTATACTATTGGGAATTGCTCTGGGTATCACATAATGTATCGTATATAGCATAAATTATAATTATAAAGCTCACTATTGATCATTACTGACTTGAATATTAGAACTTAGAATTAGTTATTGTTAGTCAGTTAGTCGCTGTAAGTGGACATTACTGATTAGTACCATGATCAACGACTATAATCTTTGAAATTAATTTGATAAAAATGTTTAAGTTTGAGTTATACAATTTATAAATAAATTATATTTATTTTTTGCGTACCACTTAGCGACACCTGGCATACCAATCAAAAAGCTTTTGTCCCCCTCCTCAAAAGCCGAATTTCATAATTGAAAAAATGAACATGTTTCAAATCACTTTATTGACATTTTAGTATGTATTTAGTGTAATGCTGCACTCTTATATCGTATGAGAAAATACTTAATAAAAAAGACGCCCTGAAAATCTGAAATTAGTATAAAATTCTGTTAACAAAATTTAAGATTTGAGGTCACTGTGCTTAGAACCCCCTCCTCGTCACACATCGTCACAAATGTGTGACCCCCTCCCCTAGGTGCGTGATGATATTTATGGACGGCCCTTTAACTGAACTAAAAAGAGCATATTATAAGCAAATTTTAAATGAATAACGTTTATTATTGAATTTGTATTTCCTTTTAATCTTTTTATGTGTTTTATGGTCAGTTACTTGTTTTTAGTAGACAGATGTGTGTGTTTAGTTCACTTTTTATGTTAATTTGATCATTAGGTGAATTCATTAATATTATTTTTATTATAAATTTTAAAATTTATTTACTTTAAAGAGTTCACCTTATGTAATCTTGTCGACACAGGCTTTACTGGAGTTCACTTTATAAAGCTTTCCTTTGTGCAATCATATCAACTCAGGCTTTAACTATTCTAGTTTACTTTTTTTAAATTTTCCACTTATGCATTCTAACTTACCAATTGTAATTTGCTTTACTTATTCTAGCTTTAATTTGCTTTAGACGCTTTGATTTACTTTAATTACACTTTTTAATTATTGAGACTGAAGATCTATGTGTTTCTAAAGTCATGCTTTTTTATCGGTAGGCAATTTAGTGTATTTTAACGGGACCATAAAATATCCTCATTCTTTATTGTGAGATTAGCTCAAAGGACTCTGTCACCAACTGCCGTATGTGGATTTTTAGTGGTAGACAATTTTACTGAGAGCCAAATATTCATGTGTTTTATTACCGAGAGCGACTGAAAAAACCCTGTTGCCTACTGCCGCAATTTTCATATTATTTAATTTTTAATTTATAATTGAAATTGCATTATTATCCTGATTAAATTTCTGCTGTAGAAGCAGTTTAGGCACCGAGCCATAATCTGCTTACAATTATTTATCCTTACGATGCATATTCTGTAGACACACGTCGACGCGCATTTTAACCCTTTGAGTGCCAAGGAGCGCGATCGCGCTCCTGCTCCAGCATGGACAAATTCGATCTCTATTTCATACTTGTCGATTTTTATTTATGGTTTTTTATTCCGAATGTGTATTTATTCCGAACGTCTCAAATTCACATCCTCAATAATAGAGAATATAGAACAAGATTGGTTGGCAGCAAAGGGTAATACTGAAGCAACAAGTAACGCTGTTTCCGAAGACTTCGGTTTCGGTTTAGAGAAATTACCAGGTCGCAATTTGAGAAGATGCATTGTGTGAAGTGGTAAAGATGGGGGACCTGTAAAGAGATCAAACCTAATTTGTTGTAAGTGCAAAAAAGGACTTCATGGATTATGTATTAGGCAACATAAATGTACATATGGGATAGATTGTGTGGTAAACGAATAGCGTTTTATTTTTCATTTATTTTGTAGAAATTATACTATTTTTTCAAATCATTTTTTGTTTTTTAAATACTTTTCGTAAATAAAATGCTTAGAAAGTTACAGAGAAATATATTTTTAAATTTCTATCTTCCTCTAGCAGAGTGGCATTTTTAGCTAATCCTCTTAAAACCATGTTGGCACTCTGGCATTATAAAACATTTAATAAAATTGTTAATTATGAAATATTTGTTTATCAACAGGATCAAGATTTGGAATAATATATTCAGATCATCCTTATTGCTTAGATGAGGCTGCGAAATTCTTGTCAATTTTCAAATTGTAAATCTTGCAGATGTCTGACACAATTGATACCAAGCCACGAGAAGCAGATTGGTGATCGTTTTGAACTTGAATATTGTCTATGACATTCTGATTGGGTCTCAGAAAGTCAGCATAAACAGGCTGTGGAACCTTAATAAAAGATTAAGCTATGTCAGAAATAATTATTTCTCGGATACTCGCTTATCACTGTGACCAAAACGATAGGCTAAATTATGGAACATCTAGAAATGCAATAAACAAATATTAAATTAATTTCATTAAACTGCATAGGCAATTTGACTGCCTTCCTTTGCATCTGCCTCGGTGGTCTCCCGTTTTACTACCGGCTTTGTATTGGAGATTGCTCTGAAACGAAAGGTTCTATGAATAATACAAGAGGGAGAGGAAGTCACGTTAAAGGACAACTTAACAAAAATCATTCTCTTATAAAAAATAATTTGATCCCGTGTTGCTTATTATTTCATTGATTGATGCACTTTGCGATAATTGGATTACAGAGAAAGAAGAAGGTTAAGGAAGAGAAAGGTAATTGTTATTTAACATAATAATAATAATAATAATAATAATAATAATAATAATAATAATAATAATAATAATAATAATAATAATAATAATAATAATAATAATAATAATAATTTTTTCCTTATCCCCCATGTAGTTTAGTAACTTGGAGAATGGATTCAAAACTTGAGTCTTTTCTCCAAGTAACAACAATAATTAAAAATAAAAGAAAATGAAAATTTTATTTTATTTAAAAAAGACTTGAAACGGTTTGTTTAAGTGTTGGGTGTAAATTGAAATAATTCAAATATAAAATTAAAAGTTGTTAAATTTGTTGAATTTAAAAAAAATTCCATTAATGATGGATTTCGATGATTTTCATGCTCATATTGTAGCTTATAGCAAAGATAATTATGTATTTATAATTTGGAGAAATGATCGTCAGAAATGTGTTATAGTCGATCCAGGATATATCCCTCTATTTGCTCTGGTTCTTTCAGCTAAGCTATTGATATTAGATTCTGTTCTAATTACCCATAAGCATTATGACCATTGTGGCTCAGTTAATGGAATTAAAGCACTTTTTTCATCATGTTAAATTAGATTTGCACAAAACCTCTTTTGGTCTTGATGAAAATCCTAATGAAAAGGGTAAAAATCTTTGTCTAGACATAATGTGCAGAAAGACAGTAGTGATTCAAATTTATTTTCTCAAGAAAGTCCTTTAAATGCATCTAATGATAAAAATGAAAGTTTCTGGCAAAGTTTGTGTAATTTGTGGCGAAAGGAAGATTGTGATGAAGCTTCTTTAGTCAATGGAAATAATTTTTATCATAAAATTTCAAAAATAATGACAATAATTGATCAATTGGAAAATAATATTGACGATATATTTTCTAAGGTTAATATGGAATTCATTATTAATATATATCACAATAAAGTGATTAAAGAATTAGTTAATCTTTTGGATTTTATTTTAATTATGCAAAGTTTGGAAAGCAGTATTTACACAAATATTACAAATCATTTTCGTTACGTGATAGTCATCAAAATATTGAAACTAATGATCTTCTTTGCAGTAACAGAATATCCCAAGATCAGTGGACCAGTGATAATAGAATATCGATCTCACGAAAAACCCCATGTATTCATTCATTAAGCCACGCTCAAATATCAATTAATAACAAAAATGGGGTACCCATTGTCTAAAAGAAAACCTATATTACAATTGCGAACTCACCAGATTTTTGTAAAAATCTTCAAGAGATGAATTGGAACTGTGATTTGGATCAGAAAGACATCGAATTTATTGAGGAAACAAGAAATATATTTAAATTTCCATGTGGTTACCGCGAATGGATCAAGGAAAACATTGAGAACCGGCTTTTTTGGATTCGCCATAAATCACGATTCAAATTTCCAAAACTATCCAAGGAAATAATCGACATTCTCACTTGACGAATTATAGTTGGTACACAAAATGAGGAACAAGATTATCTTCTCATTGCATCAGTGACTGTACCAAATGAATATAAATGTTTCGAATCCAGACATTATGATGCTGAGAAAGATGAATTTGGAGGATATGGTTAAGTCACTGCTCATACAGATATTAATGAATGTTTGTTTGACTATACGAGACATCCCAGCAAGCCAGATCAAAGTGGTAAATGTAAGCCCGATCTCGTTCTTCAAGGACATTCTCAGTAAGGTTTTGGATTTTCTTGGAACATCAAAAACGCTGGTGTATTACTTATTTCTGCAGTGAATGGAACAATTCAATTGTGGGATATTAATTGTACTCCAGAAAATGAAATGGAATTTAACAATAATAATAATAATAATAATAATAATAATAATAATAATATTATATTATTAACATATTGAAAAAAAGAATTTTAAGTTCTAAAACATAAAAATTTTAAATCATGACGAGAAAAAAGTTGGCAAGAAAGAGTTAAATGAAACCTCACTTAAGGTTTTACCTTTTTGTTTAGGTCCCTATAATACGAGTCGGACATTTAGTAATATTTTTATTATGTGTTTGCAACGTTTCAATAACCCTTGAAACATCATGGACAAATGTGACGGTTAGGCGCGATTGGTTGATTCATCAAATAAAATTTTACTCTATCTTGGTCGAGCTTTTCTGCCGAATACGATGGCTATATTCAGGCTGATTACTGGTGGAATGAATCCTTATCTGAAAAGGATAAATAGGGTCAAATTATAAATATTCCATAGTAACTGACTTGAACACGCCTTCCGCCCGTAGCAGTTTTGTACGCCCGCCAATTTTCAAAAATTCGGAGGCAAGTATATATCTTTCCAATCGTCAAGGCAGGGTAGCACATTTCTGGAATCGGTATTCACAAGTAAATGAGTAGAAATAACAATGGATAGTAATGAGAAAGCTGTTGGAAGCCAACTATCATAAATGATTAGGGCCCCCCTACACGATTAGTTGTGTACATTATATTCTCGTCATTATTACATGAATTTGTGCTCATGGTAAAATCTACTGTTGCGTTCACTTAGGGAAAAATTGTTAAAAATTGTTAGGAGGCTTTTTATAAATATTATATAATATTTTTTCATTTAATTTCTATTATTCATTTACAAACTTTTGATTGGGTATAATTAGAAAAGTTGCGAGACAAATCTGCTGATTATTAGACAACTTATACACTCATTGCGTAATATTCACTAACATAATTTAGAAACATTATTCCAAATATTCAATTTTATGATTATATTTGTTGAGAATGCCTAAATACTAGAGTAAAATAATTAATAAACATGTAAAATGATTGGAGGAAACAATGATAAGTGATTAAGATGTGGTTCTGGATCTTAATAGAAAGGGAATGATAAAGAAATGTCGAGTAATGAGAAGGGAATAAGAGAAAATCAATAAAAACAGACAATTGAATAAAAGAAGGTCATTTATAATTAACAAGTGCAAATTTAGGAAAACAAAAGGCAAATTTGCGCGTTATTTCGAAAGCTCTTTCAAGATAAGGGAAGAAATGTTGTTTGGGAATCCGGGAAAGGGCATCTCTAAAAAATGATTTATTTGGACAGCTGTCAGTGATTATGGAGGACCAAAAGGAATTTGCGTTAAAAGATATCAGACATTCTATTCGACATCAGTAAGTGTTATTGGATGATGGAGTATAAAAAGGAAGCGCAATTGAAATCATAAACACAAAAAATATAACAAGAAATTTTGCATGAGACAAAATATGACAAAAGACAAAGAAAGACAAGAAAAAAGGAAATTAAAGACAAATTTAAAACAGAAATTGAGCCACGTCAAAGCAAAGCAAAGCAACTAAATCAGAGTTACCGATCTCAGAAACCTACCGCAGTAGTCAGGTGATTGTAAAGCCAATTCATCCGAAAAGTGCTATTCTTCCCGAAGGGTCGTAATAAGTTCTAATTGTGATTGATTGATAATTCGTTGTGTCATTTTAAAGTAGAGATAAAGTGTATTAATCAATAAAGTTTATATCGTTTGGAGTTCGTTACTGTTGTTTATAAACACG
This sequence comes from Schmidtea mediterranea, assembly GCA_022537955.1. NCBI lineage: Eukaryota > Metazoa > Platyhelminthes > Tricladida > Dugesiidae > Schmidtea > Schmidtea mediterranea. The sequence continues at coordinate 73,438 of CM039681.1, read as the reverse complement.
CTTGGAGTCAGATTGACAATAATTTCTATTCGAATTCACCGACAAAACCCCAACATATTATATCAAGGTCTCTCTTCGTGGACGTGCGCAATGGACGTGATAAATTCTCCATCGAAATTTCAAAAGGAACAAAAATTAAAAACGAGTTTCTGTGTTGGGTGAAAATTGTGTTAAACAAAATTAAAATGTACTGTTGGCTGTAATTTTATTTCTCTCTATAAAGGCAAATTTTGTAATTTACTGCTAGTTTTAATTTGGTTAAATAATTTGGTAAATAAATCTAAATTCGTGTTTATATGGTTTTTGAGTTTGAGAGCCCCTTTTTGTTGTAGGGAAAGCGCCAGTTACATTTGTGATTTGTGCTCTGTAGGTTTTTGAGATTTTTGATATGATAAAATCATTGAAACATTCATCCCTCACCGTAAACCGGTAATTCAATTTTTATACATTTTTATAAGTTTCTTTATACCTCTCTATTTATTTCTTTCTATTTTATGTCAAAGTGTTGCGATTTGTAAAGCAAAATAAAAATGAACAACTCAAATAACGGTTTGCCTATGGCTAATGGTTATTATTAAAGTGAATAAGATTTCAATTGCCAATTATTAACCCGATCTGTGTGCTAATAATGATATGTCAAAGCATTACTCGTATATTTAATAAAATGCTGCAGTCATTTAGGATTATAAGATTTGTACAGTTTATAATTTACATGTGCAATAAATATATATGCAAAATCAATAAATACGTTTAATGAAAATTTACGTTGAAAATCCCCCCCCCACCCCATCGAAATATGTTTCTGCGTACGGCCTTGTCTCCCATTAAACACACATAAAATGGACAGGATTTTCTATTTTTTGAAACGATGAAGAACTTAATCTGATTTCATAAGCAACCAACCCAATCAAAGCATCTGAAGTTGGAACTTTATAAAA
>CM039681.1:55000-67500 GCA_022537955.1 Schmidtea mediterranea | reverse complement strand
TTATATGAATCCTCCCACAAAACTCAGGCTGTAAATGGGATGTAGTGTTTTCTCTCAGCTGCTTCAAACAAACTTTTATTCTTTGTTTTCAACCTCAAAATTAGCCACCGTAGCTTTGGTGTTTATAACATCCATAACTAAATCACTTTCCAACATAATTTATTTCAGCAAATTTCAAAAAATCAATCTTTGTCGGATTTTATTCAAACACAAAATTTTGTCATAGTTTTCTTGACTGTAAAATATTGATATTTTCGGAAGGACATATTTTATTCTTCATACATTCGATTCACGTTAAATATTTCAATTTATTATTTTCAATTTATAAAACATTTTATAATCATTTAATGTATTGATTTGAGAATAATATTTTACATAATTAATATTTACAGTTATTGTTTAATTTTTTGAATATATATATATATATATATATATATATATATATATATATGTATACTTATAGGAAACATGAGAATACTTTACTATTGATTGCAACATCACCACCACCTTTAGATATCACAGAAAAATTATAAATAAATATAAAATATTATTAGTACAAACTTGCACTTTTCCCAGGTGAGTTTTGATAAGTCATTACAGTAAAAGAATTGGCCACTGAACAGCTGGACCGCGATGACGGAGAATATAAATTGAAACAGTGCATAGACTATCAGAATATTCGAAACGTTTTTCATCGACTGGACAACGGTATCAAATACTTCCTAGTCAAATATAAACCAATTATTGAAATTAGAGATATTTGTCTTTCACTTTCAGTTTAGGAATTCGTTGGATAGCTTTCAACGGCCGCAGTACCCGAATAACTCTTAATGACTTTATGGAGCTTTTATCCTGCTTGTCAGTTGTCCTACAACATTATGATCAAAAATACTGTAAGAGAAAATTATTTACAATATATAAATATAAAATCCAGCAGATATAACAACGAAGAGGTCAATAATGTTCCATATTGAACGAAGATATGAATTCGGATGAAGGAATAGTCCCATGTCTATAATCTTTCACAACAACAATAATTATAATAATAATAATAATAAATAAAACAATAATAATAATAATAATAATACTGCAAGAAGATTGCAAAGCCGGAGAAAAATTAAGAAATCACAAATAGCAATGAGGACTGGTCGAGCAAATTTATTCATTATAACATTTGATTTTGTCTTTATTGTGATTGCATCCTTCATGTAAAGCGTTTTCTTATCAATGTAAAAGACTTGTTATAATTAATAAAATTGTGAATAATAATAATAATAATAATAATAATAATCAATAATAATAACAATAATAATAATAATAATAATAATAATAATAATAATAATAATAATAATAATTATGATAATAATAATAATAATAATAATAATAATAATAATAATAATAATAATAATAATAATAATAATAATAATAATAATAATAATAATAATAATAATAATAATAATAATATTATTATTATTATTAATATTATTAATATTATTAATATTATTAATATTATTATAGTAATAATACCTTCAACAAACATTCCAAAGCAAAGATTCCCGTGAATATGTAGTCAAAATAAAGGAAGTACAAGTTTATTTTAGCATTTTCATTGACAATATCCTCCGAAGCCAGTGCTATAGAACTTGCGATGAGGAGGATAACAATGAATGTTTCAAAATGTTTTAGATTTACAATAAAGTGGCAAATTCTTCGCAGAAATCCTTTCGGACTAAATATATAAAGTGAGCTGTATGGATTTAGCGGCCTTCCATATTTCTTCTTGGGGATAAAATCGCCTGTTTTGAATGCTCCTAAAATCCTCTACAATTACCTCATCAGTCCGTTCAATTGAAACTAACCACAAGTTGACTCTATTTCGTCCACTATAGTTTTGAACTTGAATTTATCTACTCTAAGTTACATGGAAAATAAGAATGCTATAAATAATTTGTTTACTCTTCTTCTGACTCAGTGATAACTTTTAACGGGGGAACCTCGATGTCGTCTTTCCCGATAAAATCATTTAAATCAATTTTGTTGTTGTTTGATTTCTAAACATTTCAGCCAATAAAACTATTTATAATAATTGACACTCACACTTTCGTTGATCTCTATCTCAGGGTCCCCTATCTCCTGGGCACTCCCCAAATTGTCAACCGCGATCGCCAAAAATACATTTAATAGAGTATCTACGTGTAGAGCAAAATAGGATGATGTAAATAATATTTCCTCACAATTTCCGATTACGACAATCAAAATGAAGTAAAAAGCGTAGAACATGTGCCAATGGTTTGACTTCTCTTCCTGCGCCCTGATCCCGTTGTACATCGCTTCATTCCAATTCTCGCCTGTTATTATCTATGTAATTGTATCATAAGCAAATAAATTATCGCTATACTCACTTGAAATACGCTCAGAATTCCGATAAAAAAAGTGTCAAAATTTTGATTTGGTTTTCCTTCATCAAAGTTATATCTGGAAACATTTATTGTTATTATTATTATTATTATTATTATTATTATTATTATTATTATTATTATTATTATTATTTATTATTTTATTATTATTATTATTGTTATTATTATTATTATTATTATTATTATTATTATTATTATTATTATTATTATTATTATTTATTATTATTATTATTATTATTATTATTATTATTATTATTATTATTATTATTATTATTATTATTATTATTATTATTATTATATTATTATTATATTATTATTATTATTATTATTATTATTATTTTATTATTATTATTATTATTATTATTATTATTATTATTATTATTATTATTATTATATTATTATTATTATTATTATTATTATTATTATATTATTTATTATTATTATTATTATTATTTATTATTATTATTATTATTTATTATTATTATTATTATATTATTATTATTATTATTATTATTTTATTATTATTATTATTATATTATTATTATTATTATTATTATTATTATATTATTATTATTATTATTATTATTATTTTATTATTATTATTTTATTATTATTATTATTATTATTATTATTATTATTATTATTATTATTATTATTATTATTATTTATTATTATTATTATTATTATTATTATTATTATTATTATTATTATTATTATTATTATTATTATTATTATTATTATTAATTTTGTTCCATCTTGTTCCATCCTAGGATAGGGCATCGGCATTACCATTCGCCTTCCCTTTTCGATAAACAATCTCAATATTTTATAGCTGTAATTTCAAAGCCCATCATACTAACTTTGATGCTTCATCTCTTTGTTTCAATAACCATTGTAACGGTCTATGATCAGTGTAGAAACTGACCTTTCTACCCCACAGGTAATGACTAATTTTTCCACAGCAAAAATTAAAGCTAACGTTTCTAATTCAATGACTGCATAGCTCTTTTCGTGTGGTTTAAATCCTCGGCTTGCATATGCAACAGCATATTCATCTCCAATTTCATCTTGTTGTCCCAGTACTGCACCGATTCCTCTAGTACTGGCATCCATCATCGCCATAAATTGTCTATTGAAATCTGGGAATCTCAAGATGGGTGGTTTTACCAACGCATCTTTTAGATCGTTAAAGGCTTGTTGTTGCTCATTTCCCCAAGCAAATTTGACTCCTTTCTTCTCTAGGACAGTCAATGGAAATGCAATCGCGGAAAAATTTCTAATGAATTTGCGATAATACCCCGTCAAACCTAAGAATCCTTTGATTTGTTTGATATTCGTTGGTTGGGGAAAGTTTCTCACTTTCTCTGTGTTAGCTGGATCTGGTTTTACACAATCATGAGATATCACATGTCCCACGTAAATCACTTCTTGCTCTGCCCATTTACATTTACTGGGTTTCACTTTGAGATTAGCCATTATTAATCTTTTATAAATGTCCTCTAGATGTTCTAGATGTTTATCTAAGTCTTCCGAAAATATGATAATATCATCAATATACACCATCGCATGATGTGCGTCCATCAACATTATATTCATCGCCCTCTGAAATGTTGGAGGTGCTCCTTTTAATCCGAAAGTCATCATTAAATACTCGAAGTGATCATCGGCTGTAGAAAAGCCTGTCATCGGTATCGAATTTTCACACATTTTAATTTGGTAAAAACCTTTTTGTGCTTCCATCACCGTGAAAAGTCTCAAATTTTTCATTTTATCATATATATAGTCCAATAGTGGCAGCGGGTGATTATCACTTACAGTCTGCTCATTTAATTTACGATAATCATTACATAATCTTACCGACCCGTCCCTTTTAGCCACAACCACAAGCGGAGAAGAATAAGGAGATTTACTTGATCTAATTATATTATACTTTTGCATTAATTTAATTTGTTTATTTACTGGTTCCTGTAAGCTTTGTGGGATTTTATACGGTCTGATTTTAATAGGTTTAGTTTCAGTTAAATTAATTTCATGTTCTAAAATATTTACTTGGCCTAAGTCATATTCATGTTTTGCAAAAACTTGGTCATATTTTCGCAGTAATTGGTTTACCTTGATATTTTCCCTTCTCATGAGGTCTTTACTATCACGATTCGGAACATCATAGTACTCGATATCTAGATCTCTTTCCTCTTCATGTACTGACAATACTTGTGCAACTTTCTCTTGGGGGTCTTTTAGTCTCACAATTTTCCCAACTCGTGTATCTGGATACAATCTCAACGTTTTATATCCATATTCGTTATTCTGATTGGGATTCTCTCTTCCCGTATCGTTGCTAGATTTTGTGTAATGGGAGTATTATATTTACTCGCGAATTCCACTTTTGGTTCGAAAATAACATCTCCTTCCATTTCTTGATGAGTTGCCACAAAACAAACTGTTTCTGTCCGCGGTGGTATAGTGACCACTCGGTCTAGGAAAACCACGTCTATATTATATGATTTCCTTTTCCTTCCCGTTAATTTTACTAACTCGCCTGTTGCACAATCAAATACAATGTCTTTCAACTTTTTGAGTATATCCATACTCACAATGCATTCCGCCATGCATTCTCTGGTGACTTTTATGTCATGCCTGAACTTTTGGTCACAAAGTCTCAATTCGCAATCTAATATTCCTATGACATTGATTGCTTGACCGTTAGCTCCTGTCGCTGTTGTCAAAGTGGGAGCAATTGCTTGCAGCTAAGTTTCATTTAACAAGTTTGCCTCTATCATTGTCAAATCTGATCCTGAGTCAATCAGTGCATGGATTGTATGTCTATTGACTTTCATTTTGATTGTTGGTTTATTCGCCAAATTTCCTGTGGCTACCATACATATCGATGAAATTCCTAAAACGTTTTCTCTGAATCTCTTGGCTTCAAGTTCGGTTCTTTCTGCTTCTGGCTGACTTTGTTCGTCATAACTTTGTTTCAATTTTTCCAAAGTGCTAAACGGGTATACTGGTACTTTTCCCATAGTGTTCATTCCAATTGTGGTCATTGTATCGTATTGTCTTTCACGTTTTGGCCATGGTGAAAATGGAGTTTTTTCCAAATCTGTTCTATCATCATAGCGATATACAATCTCTTGCTCGACTTCCCTCGGTATGATCCGTTTGTTGGCCTCATACGGGGGTCTAAACCTTTTGGCAAAGTTCTGTTTTCTACTATTTCTCCGCTGAGAAGGGTACTGTAGAAATTTACCGCTTTCAAAATTTTGAAAATTCGGTTTTTTGTTGTCTGATTTTGATGAGTTGTAATCTTGGGCTGTATTGCCCTCTATGTTACCTCCCTCGTCAGAATTGTCATCGTCTCGATGACTATAATCCTCGTCCCACTCTCTCACTATTTCGTGCTTGATTAGGTTTCTCTGCTTCATCATTTTAATTTCCTTGTTATCATGTCTGAATACTGCGAAATCTGCACATAATGGGCAAATTCCCAATAATAGCTTCCAAGACAATCCTCCGATCTTGAAGATACTATACGTAGATAATAGTTGTGATGCAATGATTTTTAGTATCATAAATATTGCATATATTCCTGAACATCCTGCTACAAAAATGCCAAAACTCGTAAATCTTCCCCAGATTTTCTTTATTACATTTGATGCTGCTTGTCTGTAATGATCTGGTCTGAATAATAAATTATAATCCAGTTTTCCATCATAGTGCTTGTAGATCCTGGTTATTATTTCTGTAACCCCTCGATCACGCACTTGTGGAAAACCAATAGCTCTCCTGGCTTCCTTTATGTCTTCTGGAGTGTATACACCTCCCTTGGACAATTCATTTAGTGGTCTGAATTCCACTTTTGATGTCAACTTGATAGCTTGAAGTATTTCTACTGGCTTTGATGGTGGTTTACGATCTGGTAATGTTATCCAGTGATTGTTTATCTTGTAAAGCGGTGACATTGCCGGATTGCACGTTGATTTCTGGGGTTCTTCCCCTTCTTTTAAGATTCTATGCGTCACAGGTGCCACGAAACGTAGCTTACCTTCGTATAACACTGGGAGTTCCAGAGTGCATTTATCATACTTGGCAATTTCTACTTCAACTATCTTGCATTGATAACTGTAGCTAGCCTCACCCATGATCCTGCCGAATGTCCCATGTTCCATCAACATTGGCATTATTAGATCTGGATTTGCCACAGAAATTGCTAATCTATTTCGTATTATTTCTCTGTTCAGCCGACAATCGTTCAGTACTACCTCTTGGTACATCTCTTGCATTTGCCTTTGCAAATCATGATACAAGAAATCAATTTTGTTGTTTACGTATTTTATAATTTTCACGTCTGACGTATGCATCTTTTCCACTGCTGGTATATATTTATGAGATAAATATATACCCTTGTAATTGTTTTCATAAACCGTTGTGCTACATTTCATTTTTTGACCTTTTCTGACCAGACGTATGGCATCATTAGGATCTTTAGACACTAGCACCAATGGTGTGCTTTTTTCAGAGATGTCCTCTCTATTGATTTGCTGCATTTTCTTTTCTCCCCATACTCCATCTTGGTATTTATGGCTCGTAAATCTTGATCCATTTAACTTTGTAAATGTTGTTTTCTTTAGATATCCCAGTTCACAGAATTCTCTCATGGTTGAGTACACGAGTGTAGCAGCTCCCGTTTTACAATATCCCAACTTTACATTGCATTCCGGATGGGTCATCATTTTTCCTGATGCCACCTCAAATGTTCCTTTGTACTCTCGTAATTACCACATCTCTGACTCTTGTTTTGGTTCTGCCCACACATGATCCATCTGCTTCTATTGGACCTCCCTTGGTGATAGTTATCCAGAGTTTCTTTCCGACTTCCGCTGAAATCGTTACTTCATTGTCTATTTAAAGAGTACTGGTACGAAATGCATTGATACAGTCATCCACCTGTATTGGTACTGATCTGGGTATCAATTTGGCTTTCAGAAATACCGAATAACTGTGTCTGCCACAATAATATTCAAATGTTGCTTTCTGCAATCTGCACTATTTCACTCTTGTTCGGTAAAAATCTATTTCTTGATAGACATGGTATTCCACATCCTTTCCCTTGGTTACTTTATCTGGATATGCTTCCCTGCAGTCCACTGTATCTACCAATGAATAAATTTTGCCTAAGACGGATTACTGCAGTCATATGCCGTCATTGAATTCACTTGTCGTAATATTCCCATCATTACCAACATCATCATCATCATATTCGCGAAGCTTGCCATATTTTGTGGATTTCCTCCATGATTTTCATTGTTTGAGATGTTTTCATCTAACAGAAACGTCGGTTTTACCGTTCCTTTGATCGCCCAGAACAGATTTTCTGCCATCCATTCCTCGAAGTTATCTGACATAACTTTAGCCATTCTATCTAGTTCTGGATTTATACGTGACTGATCTTTTTGTATTACTCTAAACGCATCCTTGAACATCATTGCCAGAATCATTATCATTTTACTTCTTGTCAGGCCTCCTTCGATAAATCGTTCAGCCATATCTAGTATATCTGCTCTTCTCATAACTTCAGGAATTTTCCTCGTAGCTTCTCTAATTTCTACTGTTAACTTTTTCACATTTACGCCTGGATCTTTTGGGATCTGCCAGTTTTGTTTTAAAAGCCTCATGATCTGTTGCAATCTTCTCCACATCATTGATTTAAATGTGGGATGATTTTCACTATCATCATCAATTTGTCATTAGCCGAGCTAACCGGTTTCTTTCCTCTTGAATCTCTAATTCAAGTTGTTGTAGATAAGTTAGTCTCTGTTCCGAATTGACTGCGAACGTAGTTGTTTTTGACCGATTATTATTATTATAATTGATGTTGGCATTATTCATCTGATTCTGTGGACAAGAATGCATCATATGACTAAATTTTCCACATTTATGACACTTTACTTTACTGTCGAATTTACCTCATTTCTCTGTACATTATTATTTCGATAATAATTATTATTATTACTTTGAAAACCTCGATTTGAAAAACATCTCGTACATAATTTATCCCCTGGTGAATTACTCCTCTTACTATTACAATCTTTAGATAGATGTCCTCTTTTATGACAATTAAAACACTCGATATCAGATTTATTCGTACTAATCGCAAAATTATTTACTTTCTCTATACTACTTTCTATTAAAACTGCTTTTCTAGTCAATTACTCAAAATTATCCCTTATGTGCAAACTCAACGCATTTCTCATTGCCGATGATAGACCTGCCCAAAACTGGTCTTTAACTAATGCAAGGGTAGCCTCGTTCCAACGGGCTCTATCTCCGAAAACTCGTTCAGCTAGCATCATGATTTGATACGCAAATTCCCCAACATGCTGACCCGAATTCTGTCGTCTATTATAAAATTGTTGTCGTAATATTCTCGTGGCATCCCCGGGTAAAATTCTATTAGTCAATGCTACTCTAAGCTCATTCCACGCTACTGGGTGGTTTGCTAAAATGACATCATTATATTTTTCACTCGCCATACCTTTTAGATATAGGGGCAATCTTAAAATCATAACTGGTTCAGGAAGGCCTAATGCTCTCGCCATTTGAAAATATTCGGACATAAACTCAGGAAATTCACCTGGATTTCCATTATATGGTTTTACTGGTATAGTTGGGTATCTCATAAAATCCGCCGCTGGTGGTTGCTCTGGTAAATTATTAACATTCGGTAAATTATTAACATTGGGTAAGTTATTATTAATATTTGTCAAATTATTATTTAATAAATTCTGTGCATCTGCCATTATTTGTCTATTTCTAATACCCTCTCTAAAATTTTGCAATCTACGATTTCTTAGCTCAATGATTTAAAAAAAATTCAATATCTGTCTTAATTATTCAAAACCGCCTTTATCCCCCGATTTTAGATCACGTCGGGCTCACCAAAATGTTAAGATCAAAAAAAGATGTTGTGGGGGACTAAGATCTTAACACAGTTCGTTATCTGACTCCAAATCAATAACAATAAATTTACTAAAATAAACTAATATAAGATAAATAAAAAGGTCGGTTGTGGTCCTATGCAAATAAATAAGACAAAGACAATTAGTTACTTATAAACTTTTATTAGACGTTACAAATAAAATTTACAACAGTATATGTCTATAGATTACAAGTTGAGAAAGAAATCTGGATCAAATGATCCCTGCTAAATGGCCAGCAAGAAGTCGATGGTCACTATGCAGGCGCAACGACTTATCCTAACAAACAGAGGGCAAGTAAGTATAGATTTTGAGGCACCCCAAGTATCCGAAAGCGGTCAACTGCTTTAGATACTTATGATTTTAGAAATTATTTTAATTATTTAATTAAGCCGGATTGAAGAATCCGCTTATTCCCTTTTTAAATTTATAATAGAAAATCACCAAAAGAAAATCAGGATAAAGATGTATCCCTTTTGCACTATCCCGTAATCTCTTTGAAATATTCTCTGCGGAACTATAATTGTCTTGTAACTGTTAAAAATGTCTGGCTGCTTCTATTTTTCCTTTTCTCCCAATCCTCTCTTTCGTAGATATATGTATATATACTGATTGAGAAGATTTTCTGCTGGTGGGTTTCCTTCTCTTCTGGAAATTGTAAGTGTCAAACAATTCTCTGCTTGTTGGTTTTCTTCTTGAAATTGTAAATAATTTTCTGCTGGTTGGTTCTCTTCTGGAAATTGTAAGTGTCAAACAATTCTCTGCTGGTTGGTTTTCTTCTGGAAATTGTAAATAATTTTCTGCTGGTTTGTTTTTTTCTGGAAATTGTAAATAATTTTCTTCGGCCGTAATTGTTGTTTTTCCAAAAAAATTCAATGTTGATTTACTTAACTAATTTTCTCGTACAATCACTTTGTCTGGGTTCTGTATAATAATTTTTTGTTATCGACTCCAATATAAGTTCCTTTTTTGCATCGGCCCTTTTCTATAAAATGTTTCTCTATTTATATTAGAGATTCATTGATTAAAAATAATAAAATTACCTTATTTATAATTTTGGGTTTAATTAATTACTAAATTTAGATCCACGTCATCAGAAATCCAACTTTAGTAATTTTCTGATGACGTATTTCCAATTTTAGTAATTTTCTGTGACGTATTTTCTGACTTTGGTAAATTTATCTGTGACGTTACAAAAACTTCATTTTATTAACATCGTTTAGTGACGTCAGTATTACTAATATTTTTAGGCTAAGAGCCTATACTTAACAATAATAATAATAATAATAATAATAATAATAATAATAATAATAATAATAATAATAATAAATAATAATAATAATAATAATAATAATAATATTAATAATAATAATAATAATAATAAATAATAAATAATAATAATAATAATAATAATAATAATATTAATAATAATAATAATAATAATAATATAATAATAATAATAATAATAATAATAATAATAATAATAATAATAATAAATAATAATAATAATAATAATAATAATAAATAATAATAAATAATAATAATAGTAACAATAACAATAATAATTAAAATAATAATAATAATATAAATAGAATTTAAATAAATTACAAAGTTAGCCAATTTCTGCAATGTTTATTCAAAAAATGAAATATGAATTATCTCGACTGAAAATCGGTCCTGATCACTCATAATAAAATTTTAATTAGACTTTCATTTTCTCCATTTCTTTGATTGATATTTTCTTTCATTAAACTGTATTCAATGAATATATTTGTTCAAATAAATAGAATATAAATATATTGGTTGAATATAGTTAAGTGAAAGAAAATGTCAATCAGAGAAGCGGAGAAAGTCTAGTTAAATTTTGATAATAAGTGATCAGAAATGATTTCCGGTCAAAATATTTCATATTTCATTTTATGAATAAATTTGCGGAAATTGGCTAACCTTGTTATTTATTTAAATTCAATTTATATAAATGATTCCGCTATTGACAAAAAAGAATTTAATGTAATAATAATATGAATAATAAGAGTAATAAGAATAATAGTAATTAAAAAACGAAATAACCTTCCTCCAAATAGTTGCATCCCTAGAATGGCAAATATGAAAATAAATAGAAATAGCAAGAGCAGAAGGCTGAAAATGCTCCTCATAGAGTTGAGGAGAGAAACGACTAGGTCCCTCATGGACCCCCAATACCTGCAATGAGAATATGGGATTATCAACAAAAATAAAATATCAGAGTGCAAAAACTTGAAATTTGCTAACTGATGTAGTCATTTAGGAGTTATTGCAGCTTTTTGCCTTTGATTTATGGATGTAAGGGCGATTAAAAACAAATAAAAAACATTTAAAAGCTTTGAATATATGACAATTAGGAGAAGTTGTAATTGGTACAAAGTGTTTATTTGTATCTAATAATGCCGACCCGCGAAATAATAGCATAAAGTTTCCTTAATATCAGTTTCCTATTATGTTCTAATAATTCTTTAATCATTAGAAAACGTTTAGTAAAGCAGAAGGATATATCAATCAAATAACGGAAAAACAAAAAATAAATGAGCAAAATAAAAGAATAAGCTCAACGCTACCCACTCCAAATTGGTAATTAATTACCTAATTATTAGCCACATTAATAATTAGAATAAATATGAAATCTTATGCGTAAACGTAAATAAATTCATTAATAGTCAAGGTCAAAATCATTCACCAACAAGCTCAAGGTCATTTAGGAGTTCATTAAACTACTAAAAATTGTAACATAAATGTAAAAATTTATAAAAAATGTATATGTAATCAAGATTTCGTACAAATTATATAATTTTTTCGTACATTTCCAAAGTTAAATTTCAAATATTAAAATATATAATAATAGTTTTTATTTTTTATTATAAATAAGAAATATTATAATGAGAAATTGTGTGTAATACTTCGCAGATAGTCTTCACAGACAGTCTTTTCTACATTGGCTTCTACTTCAAATGATTGCAATATTCGCATAATTCTTTTTATTTAAATATACAAAATTTTTATTACGAATATAACAATAATCAACATCAGAAACAAATATACATTTATTAAATAGATACAACATTGCTAATCA
>CM039681.1:0-50000 GCA_022537955.1 Schmidtea mediterranea | reverse complement strand
ATACCCAAATTACCTTTTGTGAGACTTTCCAATCACTCTTTACTCAATCTATTTACATTTTAATTATCTTTACTTCTTTTAGCACTAAACTTTCTACTAAGTTAGCATTAAGTTTTTTCTCTAACAACCAGTTTATAATATTTACTTCTTTTGTCTATTCTTTATTTGGTTATCTTTACTTGTTAAATTATCTTGAATTTTAAAGTATTTTTGCCTTTTTTTACAAATTGAATTTCCATTTAAATGTGCGATATAGACATAACACAAAGCCGGTTCTCTCATTAGACTATCAGAACAGTTTCTTATGTGAAAATCCCCTCCCGGCAATGAAAGCGCAATGTGGAGAAACGGCTTGCGTACACTTGATCCCAGGGACATTTCACATTGACACAGATCAACCCGATACATGGAATAGTTGAGAAAGCCCGTGTCACTAGAAATTTGAGTTTGGTGTTTAGTGAAACCGTTAAAGGAAGGAGGACATTATTTCACCGAGGTTTCAAATATGGCACACAGAATTGCAACATTATAATTGTCTCAATTATAATGAAAAGAATTCCTAAAGATGCAAAGATTGCTTCATCATAAATGTTCTAAAATCCTTAACTAAACTTTGGTTTTGACTGATAATAATTCTAGCTTAAATCCGTTTAACTTGATATAACCCGAATTTGAGTTCTGATATCATCTCAGACAGATTTGCCCTAACATTCCTCATCATATTGACATCGCTATTCAGAAAACATAAAGTTTTATTTATGATCATTTTATTGTGAATTTTTGTAAAGGTTTAACCAATCAGAATCCAGAATTTCCCAATTCTTTTGTTATACGATTTTATTGATGAAAATAATTTATGTTGTGGTGCTGAGATCGATAGCGTTACTAGCTATTGATTTTTATGGAATTTATTGATTTTTACGGCATCTATTGATTTTTATGGCATTTATTTATTGTTATTAATTTTGTTTCATTTATTGATTATTATTGAGTTTTAGCATTTATTGATTTTTGGCCTTTGTGATTATTATTATTGATTTTGTGGCATTTTAAATTTATGATCATTTTATTGTAAATTTTTGTAAAGCTTCAACCAATCAGAATCCAGCATTTCCCAATTCTTTTGTTATACGTTTTTATTGATGAAAATAATTTATGTTGTGGCGCCGAGATCGATAGCGTTACTAGCTATTGATTTTTATGGCATTTATTTATTATATTAGATTTTTATGGCATTTATTGATTAATAATGCAACAGAGAGAGACAGAATTGCAACATAGCGGAATCCGCAGGAAACACCGCCCCCGCAACATTATAAGAGCTGCAAATAAAGGATCACACTGCTTTCAATTATTTCAGAGAATCTTTTATAGCATAAAAAATAGAATATTTATTTATTCAAAGAATCTGGATTGGGTATTTTAGGATCAAGTGTCGCGGATTGAGGAGAAACTTACCTTGAAACTGCTCAAAATATTTAGGGGCGTTGTAATGTTCCAAGGAAACAATAAAAATGTTGAGAGTCACTGTTGCTATCACCAGCCAGAAAAATCCTTGGCTTTTCAAAAGTTTCCGGCATCTGAACCTAATTGAACCTGTCGATAAAATCGTCAAGGAGAATTACTAATGGGAACCTTATTTTAGCAATGAATGTGAAACATCTCATTTTCCCAGAGCGGGAACAGCAAAATCCTTTCTTGGTCACATTTTTAATATCTGAAATGAATTAAGCTTTATAAAACTATTAATAAGGACTTTTGGCAGCACCTTTCTCGAGATTGATACGTCCTAAATAATCAAATCTTTCGCAACTGGGCTTTTTTCTTAATTTTTCAGCACGTAATTTTGCTGGAGATAAAAGAAAATGAAAATATATGAAGATCAAATGGAACCTTTAAGGATATTTTGCCGTTGAAGGTCTGGAAGATCTTCTTCCTTTAGCAGAATCTCTTCTGGAAGAAAGAAGTTAATGAATTCTTTTTCTCAGGTGGATACAAAAAAAGCATATAGCAAAATATGAAATGGAAATTAATTATAAAACACTCGTGATAAAATACGCAGGAGCCTTCTAAATAATACAAATTTATGCCAAAATTGTTTACGATTATTTAAGGTGACCCTTTATAATTGCAATGTTCCGAAACTCCTATTAAACAAAGATATAGTTCAAAGGTTATAAGGGTGATCAGTTAGTAACAATAGTTACTATTGATAAATTTATATATTAAAATCCATTTTATTTTATATCAGAAATTTGATTGTGAAAATAAAATCTAAAGAGGATGATGATATTAAAAAAGTATTTGGGAATTTCTAAATTTAGTGTGAAGAATATAATATAAAACAAAAATCAATACATTTTTGTTTGTAAAATAGTCACTGAGACAAACCCTACAATATAGAAACACAAAAAGTGATAGAGAAATAAAATAATGCACATTAACGCAACCCATAATAAAACATGCATGTAAACTTTTAACATGAAGCCATCAGAAGTTGACAAAACCCTTGTAATAAATTAATTTATAGACATTTTTGAGATATTTTTAGAAAGAAAAATGGCGGAAAAAATTTTTAATTTAAATTTTGAGGATTTTGCTAGTTAGAGGATTTTCGAGTAAATGAGGATGTGTCTTCATAAGGTTTACCATTAAAACTAAAATTAATTTAATTTTTCAGGCATTTCTGATGAAAAAAAACAAAACCTGAACTCCGAAAAAAAGCATAAATTATAAATTATATTAATAAGTTTAAAAAATATCCATAAATCCAATTATTATTTTGTGTACAAATTCGAAGATTTTTTTCAAAAGACGTATAAAAAATATAATTATTTAATGCAATTAATAATTTTTATAATTTTTATAACTTCAAAAATAATTTAACTCATTTTTTTTTGAATAATTTCCGAAAAATAAGTTATCATAAAATAAATCAATTCCTGAATATTCATAATCATTAATAATAATTTTTGAATAATTTCCGAAAAATACGTTATCATAAAATAAATCAATTCCTGAATATTCATAATTATTAATAATTTTTGAATAATTTCCGAAAAATACGTTATCATAAAATAAATCAATTCCTGAATATTCATAATCATTATTAATAATCATTATTAATAATTTTTGAATAATTTCTGAAAAATACGTTATCATAAAATAAATCAATTCCTGAATATTCATAATCATTATTAATAATTTTTGAATAATTTCCGAAAAATACGTTATCATGAAATAAATCAATTTCTGAATATTCATAATCATTATTAATAATTTTTGAATAATTTCCGAAAAATAAGTTATCATAAAATAAATCAATTTCTGAATATTCATAATCATTATTAATAATTTTTGAATAATTTCCGAAAAATACGTTATCATAAAATAAATCAATTCCTGAATATTCATAATCATTATTAATAATTTTTGAATAATTTCCGAAAAATAAGTTATCATAAAATAAATCAATTCCTGAATATTCATAATCATTATTAATAATTTTTGAATAATTTCCGAAAAATAAGTTATCATAAAATAAATCAATTCCTGAATATTCATAATCATTATTAATAATTTTTGAATAATTTCCGAAAAATACGTTATCATAAAATAAATCAATTCCTGAATATTCATAATCATTATTAATAATTTTTGAATAATTTCCGAAAAATACGTTATCATAAAATAAATCAATTCCTGAATATTCATAATCATTATTAATAATTTTTGAATAATTTCCGAAAAATACGTTATCATAAAATAAATCAATTCCTGAATATTCATAATCATTATTAATAATTTTTGAATAATTTCCGAAAAATAAGTTATCATAATATAAATTAATTCCTGAATATTCATAATCATTATTAATAATTTTTGAATAATTTCCGAAAAATAAGTTATCATAAAATAAATTAATTCCTGAATATTCATAATCATTATTAATAATCATTATTAATAATTTTTGAATAATTTCCGAAAAATACGTTATCATAAAATAAATCAATTCCTGAATATTCATAATCATTATTAATAATTTTTGAATAATTTCCGAAAAATACGTTATCATAAAATAAATCAATTCCTGAATATTCATAATCATTATTAATAATTTTTGAATAATTTCCGAAAAATACGTTATCATAAAATAAATCAATTCCTGAATATTCATAATCATTATTAATAATTTTTGAATAATTTCCGAAAAATAAGTTATCATAAAATAAATCAATTCCTGAATATTCATAATCATTATTAATAATTTTTGAATAATTTCCGAAAACTAAGTTATCATAAAATAAATCAATTCCTGAATATTCATAATCATTATTAATAATAATATACATGAGCTTGTAGATCAAAAGTTATAATTTTCCTTTAAATTTCCTTTAAAATGTGTCCAGAAATAAATTGAGCGCAATACGTATTCCAAACGTTACCAAAAGAATACCACCTTACCATAGGCCTCAATCCAATCTAGATAGCCTTCCAATTCCATCTGCATGATTTTAGTTTGTCGAACTTTAATAAAGGTTTGTCGCTTTTCAACTCTTTCTCTTTCTTTGGCAAATTCCCTAAAAGAAGAATAAATCGTTCATCAATCGCAAGAAAATAACTCACCCACTCAAAACTCCCAGAATCAAGTTTAACATAAAAAATGAGCCAACCAAAACCAAACTCACGTAATAAAAATTGTTCCAAGGAGTTCCAGTCGCAAAATTAGTCTAAATTCAATTGATCATTTACAAAAATAAATATATAGAAAATTCTCTCCGAAAAGTTAACCGAGTCGACCTTGTGAAAAATTGTAAGGGTTACCAAAAGGTCAAACAAAAGGTCAACGTTCAGAATTTCATCGCCACAAAAATCAGAAACCTCTAATATTTTCATTAGGAACTTTTATCATACGTTTAATCGTTTTCCTCTTAATAATTATCTCCCTTGTGAAATCGTCTATGCTTTTTCACCAACCTTTATATAATGAATAATAACCTTTCTCACTATCCGAACCGGTTTTCATTGCCTGGAATTTTACTACAAAAAGGGGAGCTTCATTTAATTTGTAGCAATTTTTTCAATTTAGAGTTCCTATTTAATTAATTGAGTTCAATTTCCTTTTGTAATTGCTGCGTTGTTGGTTCCAACCTTGTTTGACTCGTGGAAGTAAAGGCCTACGGGCATTTGTCTACAAATCACAGCATTGATATCATGAAAGCGGAAATGTTTGGAAAAAGAAAGGTGTCTCTATTGCTTGGAGCGAGAAACACAATTGAAGGAGAAGTGTAAATGCTGTGATCGTTACAAAGAGGAAGCGATGTTTTAATTGCAATCGCAAAAGAGATAAAAATAAAATAGCGAGCAAAGAAAACTGTAAAGTAAAGTAAATAATTTTCATGTGAGAATTGAGGAATTTGAATTCTGCGGCTCTCAAATCGGCACTAAAAAGGTAAATGATTTTGCGCAATATCAACAGCTGTTGTCATTATATATTATTTATTACTATATTTATAAATAAATCTTTTAACATTTTTCTCATTAATCTATTTTCATTTTTAATTTCTTTTATCTTCATTTCCTTTAGTACTTTTGATCACTATTTTATTTAGCCTTGATTCGGAGTCTTTAAAGAAACCATGATAATGAATAATATATATATATATATAGAGGCAGAGGCAGAGGCAAAAGCAGAGGCAGAGGCAAAAGCAGAGGAAAAGGCAGATGCAGAGGCAGAGGCAGAGGCAGATGCAGAGGTAGAGGCAGAGGCAAAAGCAGAGGCAAAGGCAGAGGCAAAAGCAGAGGCAGAGGCAGATGCAGAGGCAGAGGCAGAGGCAGAGGCAGAGGCAAAAGCAGAGGCAAAGGCAGAGGCAGAGGCAGAGGCAGAGGCAAAAGCAAAGGCAGAGGCAGATGCAGAGGCAGAGGCAAAGGCAGAGGCAGAGGCAAAAGCAGAGGCAGAGGCAAAAGCAGAGGAAAAGGCAGATGCAGAGGCAGAGGCAGAGGCAGATGCAGAGGTAGAGGCAGAGGCAAAAGCAGAGGCAAAGGCAGAGGCAGAGGCAGAGGCAAAGGCAGAGGCAGAGGCAGATGCAGAGGCAGAGGCAGAGGCAGATGCAGAGGCAAAGGCAGAGGCAGAGGCAGAGGCAGAGGCAGAGGCAGAGGCAAAAGCAAAGGCAGAGGCAGATGCAGAGGCAGAGGCAAAGGCAGAGGCAGAGGCAAAAGCAGAGGCAGAGGCAAAAGCAGAGGAAAAGGCAGATGCAGAGGCAGAGGCAGAGGCAGATGCAGAGGTAGAGGCAGAGGCAAAAGCAGAGGCAAAGGCAGAGGCAAAAGCAGAGGCAGAGGCAGATGCAGAGGCAGAGGCAGAGGCAGAGGCAAAAGCAGAGGCAAAGGCAGAGGCAGAGGCAGAGGCAGAGGCAAAAGCAAAGGCAGAGGCAGATGCAGAGGCAGAGGCAAAGGCAGAGGCAGAGGCAGATGCAGAGGCAGAGGCAGATGCAGAGGCAGAGGCAAAAGCAGAGGAAAAGGCAGATGCAGAGGCAGAGGCAGATGCAGAGGTAGAGGCAGAGGCAAAAGCAGAGGCAAAGGCAGAGGCAAAAGCAGAGGCAGAGGCAGATGCAGAGGCAGAGGCAGAGGCAGAGGCAGAGGCAAAAGCAGAGGCAAAGGCAGAGGCAGAGGCAGAGGCAGAGGCAAAAGCAAAGGCAGAGGCAGATGCAGAGGCAGAGGCAAAGGCAGAGGCAGAGGCAGATGCAGAGGCAGAGGCAGATGCAGAGGCAGAGGCAAAAACAGAGGCAAAGGCAGAGGCAGAGGCAGATGCAGAGGCAAAAGCAGAGGCAAAGGCAGAGGCAAAAGCAGAGGCAGAGGCAGATGCAGAGGCAGAGGCAAAGGCAGAGGCAGAGGCAGATGCAGAGGCAGAGGCAGATGCAGAGGCAGAGACAGATGCAGAGGTAGAGGCAGATGCAGAGGCAGAGGCAGATGCAGAGGCAGAGACAGATGCAGAGGTAGAGGCAGATGCAGAGGCAGAGGCAGAGGCAAAGGCAGAGGCAGAGGCAAAGGCAGAGACAGAGGCAGAGGCAGATGCAGAGGCAGATGCAGAGGCAGAGGCAGATGCAGAGGCAGAGGCAGAGGCAGAGGCAAAGGCAGAGGCAGAGGCAGATGCAGAGGCAAAGGCAGAGGCAGATGCAGAGGCAGAGGCAAAAGCAGAGGCAAAGGCAGAGGCAAAAGCAGAGGCAGAGGCAGATGCAGAGGCAGAGGCAGAGGCAGAGGCAGAGGCAGAGGCAGAGGCAGATGCAGAGGCAAAGGCAGAGGCAGAGGCAGATGCAGAGGCAAAAGCAGAGGCAGAGGAAGATGCAGAGGCAAAAGCAGAGGCAGAGGAAGAGGCAAAGGCAGAGGCAGAGGCAGATGCAGAGGCAAAGGCAAAAGCAGAGGCAAAGGCAGAGGCAAAAGCAGAGGCAGAGGAAGATGCAGAGGCAAAAGCAGAGGCAGAGGAAGATGCAGAGGCAGATGCAGAGGCAGAGACAGATGCAGAGGCAGAGACAGATGCAGAGGTAGAGGCAGATGCAGAGGCAGAGGCAGATGCAGAGGCAAAGGCAGAGGCAGAGGCAGAGGCAAAGGCAGAGGCAGAGGCAGATGCAGAGGCAGAGGCAGAGGCAGATGCAGAGGCAAAGGCAGAGGCAGAGGCAGATGCAGAGGTAGAGGCAGAGGCAGAGGCAGCGGAAACGGTGACAGGGGCTGCAGCTACAATAAAAGTTATATTCAATAAATTTCTAATTTCTCTATTTATTTATTAGCCCTGATTTTATTAATATTCCCAATGAAATTTATATTCGAATATTATTTTTCGAGAAAATATTCGACTCGAACATTTCACAATAAGAAATTATGTAAATATTTGGAATTGTGTTAAAATCTCTTTCACTCTCTCAGCTCGATTCACAGGCATAATATTCGGGGCAAAGAATATTGATTAACTGGATCTAGAGCACAGTGCTCTCACAGACTGGCACCGTTATATTTGCAGACTTGTGTAATTCTTGAAATGATTTTAAGTAGTAAATTGTAAATTAGTTCTGTTATAGGAAACGGGAAGTAATTATTTACCACGTCAAGCGCCAACAACACAAAAATAACGACAACTAAATAATTTGAATTTTGTGTGCCGCCGACGTGGCGCAATTATTTATCCAATAATAATTACAATGCTTATTTCTAGCGCGTCACTACCGCGACCCAAACCTGGGCATTCGCCGGGTTAAGGTGTAAACCTGAGATATTATTTAGTTTGGATTATATTCGGCTTTATTTTTGTTACATGATTTGGAGGGATAAATAAATTTGAAACTTGTCCATCAGTTTTAGACTTGGTTCTGAGAGTTGTCCATCATTTTGTTGCGGTTATAATAAGACATGAATAAAAATAATAAAATTTTAAAAAATATCAAAATCAATTAAAATTAATCAAAATATTGAAAAAAGTAAAAATCAATATTTTTAGGAGGGGAAAGTGGTAACCGGTGGCAAATTTGATGGTAAAGACGAATAAAATACTATTAGACTGAGATAATGAAATCTCATACAAATTATAAACAATGAATAAATAAATAATTATCATCAATAATAATAATATATATCAATAATAATTATAATTATCATCAATAATGATAAATTATTATCATCAATAAAAATAATATATATAATCAATAATAATAAATAATTATCATCAATTATAATCAATAAATATAATCAATAATAATTATAATTATCATCAATAATGATAAATTATTATCATCAATAAAAATAATATATATAATCTATAATAATAAATAATTATCATCAATAATAATAATAATATATATAATCAATAATAATTATAATTATCATCAATAATGATAAATTATTATCATCAATAAAAATAATATATATAATCTATAATAATAAATAATTATCATCAATAATAATAATAATATATATAATCAATAATAATTATAATTATCATCAATAATGATAAATTATTATCATCAATAATAATCAATAAATATAATCAATAATAATTATAATTATCATCAATAATGATAAATTATTATCATCAATAAAAATAATATATATAATCTATAATAATAAATAATTATCATCAATAATAATAATAATATATATAATCAATAATAATTATAATTATCATCAATAATGATAAATTATTATCATCAATAATAATCAATAAATATAATCAATAATAATTATAATTATCATCAATAATGATAAATTATTATCATCAATAAAAATAATATATATAATCTATAATAATAAATAATTATCATCAATAATAATAATAATATATATAATCAATAATAATTATAATTATCATCAATAATGATAAATTATTATCATCAATAATAATAATATATATAATCAATAATAATTATAATTATCACCAATAATAACAATAAATATAATCAATAATAATAATATATACAATCAATAATAACAATAATTATCATAAATAATAACAATAAATATAATCAATAATAACAATATACATAATCAATAATTATCATCAACAATAGTAAATAAATATAATCGATAATAATAATAAATATAATCAATAATAACAATAAATATAATCAATAATAATAAGTACTTTGTCGATTAAAACGAGAAACAAATAATCTTATCCAAATTATAAACAATGAAGCACTACAGTTACCTCCTCAGAGAACCAATCAATTCGATCCTATTTATAATTTCAATAGAGTTTTCAAACCAAGCTGCTCACAGCCTGAGATATTTGCTGATACATATATATATATATATATTGCGGTGAATTTGTAGGGATTATTGATTATTGAGCAGGAGGAGCGGGACCGAGAGACCGTATCATTTATCTCCTCGGATATTTATTATTATCCCAACAATTACAAAGTGATAAAGAAATCAGTCAGTCAGTTATGCAAGCGAACTAACTCACATTGTAGAGCACATCGGTCCATCCCTCCATTGTCAAGCACTGGAACACCGTGAGCATGGAATAGAAAATGTTATCAAAATTAATGATCCCTTGGAACGGACCAGACCAATAAGTCCTGCATATCATTGTTTCTGGGCATTTATATGCGTTGTATGTGTTGCTGCTGCCGCTGCTGCTGCTGCTGCCGCTGCTCGGTGAACACGGCCTCTTTATTGCCGGCTCATTCAATTGAGGCTCATCATTACTCGGCTCTAGTACACGCCGTCAGTAACTGCAACGCCGGACGGCCGGCCGGCCGTCACTATCACAATTACCTTTATTAAAACAACCGAAATGAAATTTCCCGCTGTAAAACTCCAAGCCGATGATGGAAAACATTAATATGACAAACATTATTAAAATTCCAATTTGCAATAAAGGCTTCATAGCTTGGAAAAGGGCTTTGATGACGATTTGTAAGCCTGGAAAATCAATTACTTTTCTAACAGTTCATTCTTACTTTTTATGTTGTAAATAAGTTTTAAAGGCCGCAAGGCTCTCAGTGCTCCGATAACTCTTTGGTCAAAATTATTAAACGTTGAGCCTATTATTCTGGAAATGTTAATTATACAAATATAAAATGCCCCATTAATATCTCACCCGATAACTATTACAAGGAAGTCTAAGACATTCCAGGGATTGCGCAAATAAGTATTTTGATTAAGCACGAAACCCAAGGCAATTATTTTGATAACTGCTTCAATGGTAAAAATGGTTAGAAAATAAAGTTCGGCTTTTTCCTAAGTTTAAATATAAAAGATTAAAACTTTCAAATTACCAAATTTTTATTTCTTAGAGATTTGTCACCTTCCGGCTGGTGGACTTCCAAGGCCAAAACAATGCAGTTTGTCAAAATTATTAATTGTACAAAAATTTCTACCACAGTATTAGCGAGAAGTGAAGGAAATAAATATGTTTATATCATTAAAATTAAATAATAATAAAAGGATATCTCAAATTTATCACAAACTGTGCAATTTTTCTAATTAAATTGTCTTCGGAAAATATAAATAAAGATCTTGAAGGATTGATATGGGAATTTGGGAGAGAAATATCTAAAGTATTTTTTGATAATTGGAAAATCGACTCATAATTCTTATTCGCAACAAACGAGTTTCCAAAAAACATTTGAAAAAAAATATTTACTGATTTTCAAATATATCATAAATTCTTCATTATTTAAATTTAAAATAATTAAACACAAATATAAAATAAAAAGAAATAATAAAGAAAATGAAATATTTAAGTTAAATATTTAAGTAATTTAAATTTTTTAATTAATAATTTGAATGATTCTCAAGTAAAATTAAATCTTATTTTACATCATTATTTTGAATTTAAAAACTTAATATATAATTGTTTGAATAAGGCATTTATTTGATTTGTGAAATTAAATTCTGGTAATATTTTCTCTTTAAATTTTGGTAATATTTTCTCTATAAATTTCTCGTCGCTCTTCTATCCGTGTCTGTCAGTGCTGGATCAGTTGATATTGAAGCCCACCGTCCGATTGGTTGCTGATTATTCCTATATCGATCGGTTCCGGGATTTTGCGGCAAAACTCTCTGCCCGCCTCCATTTCCCGAAATCGAATCCGGTTTACATTCGACATGAAACGATTCTCGCTCTCAACGGATTGACAGCGATGAAATCACCGAAAATCGACACCAAAGCTGCTCCAACAGATACAATATCAATTTCAATGTGCGACAGTGCCGATACGATCGCTAGGAAACTGAAAAAGGCATTTTTCGATCAGAAATCTCTCGATCGGGATCCCTCATTGAATATTTTGGAGCATTTGATCTGGCCGAGCTTCCGAGACTCGGAAAGGTTCCTAATGAAACGGACCAATGAAAACGGGGGCGATGTGAAATATTCCAGCGTCGATCAGATTCGAGTTGATCTTGTCGGTGATCTCTTGCATCCCGGCGATGTCAAATCGGCTCTGGTGGAATATCTCAACGAGAGATTTATTCAGCCAATCAAATCACTACTCGGTAAAGATCTAGAGCAATTGCTGCTGTTAGCATTTCCATTGGAACAATAGCATAAATTCAAGCACGACAAGAATGCCTTCAATCCAAACAGCCTCAATATCCGAGTTGCCCGGATCGTATCGATAGAATATGTTGATCGCACATATCAGATTCAATTGCGATCGGGATTCGAGGAATTTCTCGTCCTGATGAATTTTTAATGGTTATTTAATCAGTTTTGGCTACATAAAGCTTTAATGTCCGAAATTATCGGTTACTTTCATTTGTAAACCCAGTGACTTATTTTCATAAAAACACTAAAAACACAACGAATTTAGTTGATGGTATCGCTAATAATTTATAGAGTCGAATGAACTTGTAAATTAGTATTCGACTAACTTGGTGAATTATTATCAACATATTGAATTTTCATTAGAAACAGTATATTTGCTATAAATTTATAGAATTTGGTTAAGTATTTACATGTAAATAATCCTATTAATTATTTCCTAAATTAATCCAATGTTTAAATCCTATCTTGAATGAGTTATTTTCAAAATTCTTACATCAGTGATGTCGGTAATAATTCGTTGAGTGGTTCAACTCCTATCGTGGGCGAATTATTTTTTATTTTAATAATTAAATTTTTTAATAGAATATAAATCTGTATATTTTATTTGATGTAAATTTAAAATTTTATAGAAATTGGTAAAGTAAATCTTGTATAATTTTTTACATTTAGTTAAGTTGAAATTTTAAACTTGTTGAATTATTTTCTTAAAATATTGTAAATTCAGTGTTCAAATTTAAGTTTTGAGTGACTTGATTTTAATTAAATAAACTATCAATATACTATAGTGGTTTTAAACTTAAATTTTCATGAAAATTATTAAAGTTTTATGATTATTTTGATAAAATTGTTACGTAATACACTACTAACAAAATAGTCAGTAAGCTAAATAATTTAAGATTGAACATTTATTTTTAAGACGAGTTTGATGTTAATTTATTATTTTTAATGATTATTTTATAATTTTTTATGTAATAATTTAATTAACAATTGAAAATTTCATGTAAATATAATTTTTTAATATATCACATGCAAGTAACGTGAATCTATGAGGTAAACGAAACTCTTATATTTATATGAAGTAAAAAGTATAATAATAATACCAATAGTACTAGTGAGTGATTTTGCTAAGTCTACGACTTAGTCGTAGACGTGTTGGGCGCTGATGGGTACGGATTGGTGCGGATTTGTGCAGATTGTTGGTTGGTGTGTTAGCATAACTGTTAGTTATTGTAAATACTTATGGGTTAAGTTTCACTTACTGGGTTCCTGATAGTGTTCCTTTACGTGACGTTAGGCTTTAAGACGAAACTTGCGCATTTTCTTTTTATATTTATTCGGTGTTTTAGTTCGTGATATATCACGGCAGTTATTTCGCTAAACATTTGTTCTGGAAAAAACCTGAAAATAGATGGGCAGTTGAAATTGGGTTTCCTGTACTGAATTTTTTAAAGTATCTATTTAACCTTGTAATATTAGGGTATCATATCCCTGTTACGGTGAAACTCATAGTAAACTGAAATTTAGTTTTACTAAGTTCTACTTAAGATCTTGCTATTTTGACTTTTTTGAAGTCATATCAGCTTGCAATTTGAGTTTCACATAATATCTTTGTATTTTAACTTTAGAAACTATAGCAACTCGAGATTTAGTTTCACTTAAAATCTTTATATTTTAATTTTTGGAAGGGATAACAACGATTTTGTCATAAAAATCCCCGTCACCTTCCCTAAATTGATACTATGGTAGAATTATGTCAATGTTAGGAATTTAT
Organism: Schmidtea mediterranea; assembly: GCA_022537955.1. Lineage (NCBI taxonomy): Eukaryota > Metazoa > Platyhelminthes > Tricladida > Dugesiidae > Schmidtea > Schmidtea mediterranea. The sequence goes on along the minus strand of CM039681.1, from coordinate 36,186 downwards.
GAGTACCCACTGGACTACTCAGTGTTATGATTTTGAGCCGTTTTGTTGCTATAATTTTAGGTCGAGTTTATAGGAATTGAGTGATGATGAAATAGCCAAAAGACTATTCCATCTTCAACTCATTTCCACTTTACGAAATTATAATTTACGTTTCAGCTACTGCGTTCTCACGCCGTATCCTTCATGGGCACTAATTATTGGCGGACTTACACCGCACTTACACAATTAGATGGGGGTATGTCTAGTTTATTTTCTTGCGGTGATGTGTAGACTATGGGCCGGAAAAATTTCGACAAGAGTTTATTTATAACGTTTATTCTGTAACATTTTCATATAATACATCGTTGGATCATAATATTGCATTTGAAATTCATAAAAACCTTTCCCCACGCCGACGCCCACACAGAGCTCTCGTGAGGTTGTCTAGACACGACGTGGAGAAAGTTCCGAACATTCCTCCACTCACATTGAAAATTTGTCGGTTTTTTTCACTGATTAAGACTGAGTTACCAAGGACTGATTCGACTTTTAAAAACTGATTCAAGTTGACAAAAACTAATTAAAATTGTGTGAAAATGAATCGGTATATATACCTATTGTACGACCCTAACCTTGCTGTTAAATTTGATGTAGTAAAACAAAATTTGACCTTGTAGTTTTCTAATATATTCTAATCTTAATTTTATTAATTTTGTGATTTAATTTGACAATTTTATTTTTTAATTTTTTAATTGAATTGTTTCCAATTCAAATTATTTAATTTTAGTTCCATTTTCATGGACTTTCGCTTTTTTTGGTAAATTATCAAATTTCGGTCAAATTTTCGTGTTCTCGTGTTATTTCTATGTTTATTTCGTGCGGATATTGTTGCACTTTGTTATTATTTTAATTTACTTTTATGTTTCTTGAATTTATATTTAATTGTTTTCTCTATCATATTTTAGCATGGTTAGTTGATGTTTTATGAGTCTGATTTTAAATCTGAATGCTGTATTTGCGTCCATGTTACCGATTCATTTAAACAAAATCGTGTCTTGGCCAACACTTCCAAGGCCAAAACAATGCAGTTTGTCAAAATTATTAATTGTACAAAAATTTCTACCACAGTATTAGCGAGAAGTGAAGGAAATAAATATGTTTATATCATTAAAATTAAATAATAAAAGGATATCTCAAATTTATCACAAACTGTGCAATTTTTCTAATTAAATTGTGTTGGGCCAGAACACAAACGGCCTTGAGAAATGTTTAAATGGATCGGTAACACACATGCAAATATAACCTGCAAATTTAAATAAACCTATTGAAACATCAATTAAACCCTATCAAATATGAGAAAAAAGAGAATTAAATATAAAATAATAAACATAAAAATAAATTAAAATAATAACAAATCGCACCAAGATCCGCACGATACCAACACAAACATAACAAGAAAACCCAACAAATTCGACAAAATTGAAAAATTAATAAAAGTTCATGAAAATGAAAGTTAAATCGAAAAATTTGAATTAGTAATAATTCAATAAAAATTCTAAATGAAAAATTAGTAAAATAAATTGAAAAATAATAAAATTAAAGAATAGAATTCACTAGAAAATAAGAAGGTCGAATTTTGTTTTACTACATCAAAATTAACATGCGAGGTTAGGGACAGAAAATAGGTATAAATACCGATACATTTTCACATTAAATTTAACCGTTTTTCAAACGAAAACCATTTTTGAAACTATTTTCAAAGCCATTTTTTGAGCTAGAATTTTGTTTAAAAATCTATATTTAGAACTTACTTTTAGGTGAGAATTAGTTTATTTGGAGCTCTCTCTCCACGTCACATCCTCGCAACCTCGGTAGAGCTCTGCTTGGATGTCGGCGTGGGGGGAGATGCAATTTTATGCTTTATGTTTTTATTGGTTGAACAAGTAATTTTGTATGTTAATTATTTAATATGTTAATAAATATTTATGATATCAACCATTGTTTTTCATGCATTTAATAATATTAATTAACCTGTCGAAGTTTTTCCGGCCCACAGACAACACATATTGCAAGATTGTAAAATCCACATAGTACAGATTTATGTAAGAGCGTGAAAAATCGCCAATGATACGTACCCGTGAAGACTCAGCGTGCGGAACGCAGGGGTCGTAACGTCAATATTATCCCTATAGATGAAACGAGAAATAAGGAAGAGGTATTTTGGCAGCTTCCTCGTTTCTCATTTCTGTAAAATCGACCTAAATTTATATTACACACGGCTCAAAATCACCACACCGAGTAGCCCAATGGGCACTCAGTAAATATAATATAAACACAATATGCGCTTAAGGCCTATTAAAGGGAAAGGATGCGGGGATAAATTAAATTGAAATCGTTGATATAGCTAATTTGGATTAATATTTGAAATAAATTAGATAAAAATTATTGGTACAATTAAATTAAATTTACATTTCGAAATAAATTAGTGGAAGTCATTAAATTCATTGATTCAATTGAATTAAGTTATTGATTAAAAATAAAGTAAAAATTAAAGTGATTCATTAAATTATTGTAATCTAAAATTAAAGTATTTATTGAGTAAAAATCAGTAATTCATTTTTCTTTAAATTAAATTGTTGATTAGAGCTAAATAATGTAAATTCATGGATTAGTAGTAAATTAATTCGTTGAGTAAACTAAAGAAAGTTGTGGGTTAAACCAAGTAATTCCTCAATTAACTTTAAATTGATTTGAATAAAAATAAAATAATGCTTTGATAAAAATCCGGTAAACCTTTGAGTAAAAATAGAGTAAAGCTCTGATTCTTTAATTAAAATCTTTAAATAATTTATCAAAACAAAGTAGTCTATTGCCTAAAGTAATTTATCGATTTAACAAATTTTAAAGTAAAAATGAGTAATTTGTGTGATTACAATTAATACAACTGAATTAAATTAAAGTAACTATAGATTAAAAACCATAATAAAAGTAATGAAATGTACCGATTTGAAAACAAATTTTTCCCTGTAAATTAATATAAATTCAAGAACCCAACATAAAGTAATTAAGGAAAATAGGTTGTTGCTTAAAACAGATTAATATAAAATCGACGCAAATAATAATGTCCAAAAAATTTAGAATAATGGATAAATCAGAGAAACAATCAAAATGTTATATTAATATTACACGAAACAAACAGTCATAGAGTTACGCTTACCGACGGTAATGAATTAAATTAAATCCAACAATTCCGAAAAAGGCCGAAGAAAATCCCAATAAAAAAATTCCACCTGCGAGATCCGCTATAGAGTCAAGTAAATTTTGTCCTAAAAAACGTCGATAAAATATATCCAAACAACTGAAATATTAACTTACCAAATCCCTTCACACCATTGTAAAATTATATTCCAATAAATACATCTAAGATAAATTGATAAATCCTGCAAATAAAATAAGAATAAGATAAACACCGGATATAGACTTAGTGAATGTCACTATCGCCGTTCGGTGGTAAATGTCAAATTGTTAAGATAAACGCCGGATATAGATTCAATTATCGCCGTTCGCCGGTAAATATTAAATTATTGAATCGACATTCCAAGGTCATTTGTCGATTCAACGTGAAATAAATAAATCCACGTGCCCTTACAATAGTCTCACACGATTGTCAAATTCCCACGTAATCTAGAGTTTTGGCCATTAATAGATTTTATTCAAACCACGAACTCATAAGGTGACCTTCCATAGCTTCCCTGCTTAATTTAATAAAGTGAAAGCCTGAAGTACTGATCATCAAAGTTGTCCCTGTTTTTAACGAAAATTAACTAATTAACAACCGTGTATTACCATACTCAATGTCAAGCTGTTACATCATAAATAAACTACTGTTGAAACCTTGAATGCCCATAACCCAACTGGTATAATAACGGAGTGTCGATTTCTTTTAAAAATTCATTTTAACCCGTAAAAAGATATGTAGGAGCGTCATGAGCAGATATAGTCAACGAAATATAGTACACCTAGAACTTATAGGTAGACAGCCCCAGTAGTTTCACAACAAGTTACAATCAAAATCAAAGGTGATAAGTTTAAATTCGATAAGTCCAATAGCAACAATATAGTCATCATTTAGTCGATTGTTATAATAAAGCGGACGACTTAATCGAATCTGATCACGATGATATTTTAGATATGTCATTCGAACGAATCACGAGTCAAGCAACTGACGAACAGGGTCAGGGAGGAGCTCCATCAGCTACGGAAATTTTCGACGAGTTTCAACAACAGTGGCCGTATCCCACTACTTGGCGGATATTAGGTTTCAAGAAGTACCCCTGTGGACTCGCTGGTCAACAGTACCCCGCCGCGGAGACCTACATGCATGCACGCAACTTCCTCACCCAATGGGAAAGGGTGCAGGAACAGGTAGACCTACAGGTGGTCAAGGCGAGGATGTATCTCGCCAATGTAGAAGAAGACATCCTCGCCGGGCGAATTGCGGAAGTGTATCCACCTCGCCCAGTCCGCGACACCTGACGCCCATATCCTGTAGTTCCTCCGAAGAAGGACTTAAAAAAGCCGCGCCACGGAAAACAGTGATCCCTAAAAACACTAACAATAAACGTGATTTAGTTTTGTTTTTTTTGGAAAAAGAAAGTTTTGTTAACTTGTCATTTCGTGTTAATCGTTTGCCTGAGTAGACCCGTTTTTAATAATTATGTTTGTGATAATTATAAATACAAATTATGTAAATCATTAGAGAAAAGTTAACGATCTTATCCATTGTAGTTATGACCACCAACCAAATCTTGCAAGCTGAACTAGATCGCGCAAGGAACGCAAATGCGGATCTCCTCAATCAGATCCTCCAGATGACTAAAGAGGTACAGCAGATCAAGGCAACTTGGTCGGATCCGAGAAAAGTAAAAACATTATATCTCCGACTAACCGCAGCACAAAAAGGCTGGGCAGAGGAACGTCAGCCTAATCAAAGCTTACGCACCCAAATCAGAGGATTGGAAGTCGCCCTGGCAGTCTGTCTGGAGGGGGAGGCAGTAACATACCCACTCGTCTTCGCCCCGTCCCAGATGCCACCCAAAGATCCTCAAGCTACAAACCAGTCCGCCACTCCATCCATAAATCGTCGGCTGGGACGCAAGGAGCGTGCCCGACGTCGAGCAACACAGCTCCAAACCCATTAACTCATAAATACTACGTGTTTTGTTGATTTGAATAGAGTAGTCGTATTCATAGTCAATTTGTCTCTTAGATACATTTGTATGCCAGCGTTATCATAAATATTCGCATCACGTCACCGAACCTTCGTCTCATTTTCCACAGCCAAATAAGAATCTAAATCTTGAATTTCTACAAGGGACAGAGCAAAGCGAGCACAGGTCTTCTATCGACAGCTCGTGAACCCGAGGGTTGTCCGAGCAATTACAGTACTAGCGATAATACTCAATTTTTGCGGACAATCCACCACTTGAACACATTTCCAAAGTTGCCTAACAACGGGTGCCAAGTGGCAGTTAGCATCTTTTTGTATGGAGTTACTGGGGCAACTACAGGTTAAGTCAAACAAATGACGAAACCCCGCAACCCACCAATTGTCTTCGGAAAATATAAATAAAGATCTTGAAGGATTGATATGAAAATTCGGGAGAGAAATATCTAAAGTATTTTTTGATAATTGGAAAATCGACTCATAATTCTTATTCGCAACAAACGAGTTTCCAAAAAACATTTGAAAAAAAATCTTTACTGAATTTCAAATATATCATAAATTCTTCATTATTTAAATTTCAAATAATTAAACACAAATATAAAATAAAAAGAAATAATAAAGAAAATGAAAAATTTAAGTAATTTAAATTTTTTAATTAATAATTTGAATGATTCTCAAGTAAAATTAAATCTTATTTTACATCATTATTTTGAATTTAAAAACTTAATATATAATTGTTTGAATAAGGCATTTATTTGATTTGTGAAATTAAATTCTGGTAATATTTTCTCTTTAAATTTTGGTAATATTTTCTCTATAAATTTTGGTAATATTGTCCCTATAAATTTTGGTAATGAACGATTCTAAAGATTATACTATTTTCATTAAAAATTTTGACTCAAAGAGAGTAACATATGATTTATTGCTTGAATTGTTCACACAAGCAGGTCCAGTACAACATATGACTTTGAAAGAAGAATACGCTTTTATAGAATTTGAAGATACAGAAAGTGTGATATATGCATGCAACTTACTAAATGAAACAGAACTGTTTGGAATGCGACTACAAGTGAAACCAAGGATTGGTTCTCGCTGGGAAAATACAGAGTTGTATAAATTTCCTAAAACTGACTTTAACCATACAGATAACCGATCCAATCATAGTTATAATGAATACGATCATAGACAAAGTCATCTCTCGCCAACTCATGTGTACAATGAAACGAATTATGGGCTAAAAAGCAGGCCAAGTTTTCCTGGTGCAGATCCTTTAAATTATCGTGTTGAAAATACTAACGAACACTATTACAGACATCAGAGTCACCAACAAGTGAATAATTTCCATGATATTCATAATGCCAACGGTGCAAACCGACGCCACAGTAATAATTATGCGGAACGTGACGGTAATTGGCAAACTGGTGCTGCTTATTCAGCTAATGATTATCAAAATTCTGGAAATGTCCATAATAATAATTATAATCAGCAGCAGCAGCAGCAGCAGACATTTAATAGCAACTATAAGTTCGACAGAAGGCAAAATCGGGGGGGGCCTGATGTGCCTCCTGCTCCTGCTCACCACGACAGACGACACTACAGCAACACCGAGAGTTTGTGGCGAGGGAAAGAGGCGAACGAGTCGTGGACAGGCGCGGCTCCCACATTCAATCGATCGATGGGAAATTATAGGAACAATCGGCCGTATTAATATTAATGCTAAATCAATAATTATTAATGATTTATGAAATATTGCGGCAGCTGAGCTCATTAGAATTGTAATTTATATATAAATTTGTTAATAAATTTTCATTACGGCTTTCATTTGGGTTTGATTTGTTCTGTTTGGGCTGTTCCGCCGATTGGCTGGATTTGTGGTTAATTTTAGTTTTATTGATTGATGATTGGCTTTCATTTCAGTAGGAAGGATGATGATTACCACCACCACGACCACCGATATCAATTGTGCTGGAATCGCCAATGTCAAACGTATAATTGTCGTTTCATCGGGCAAAGGCGGCGTTGGGAAATCGACAATCGCTACCGAGTTAGCTCAATCACTATGGAGATCGAGTCACTCAGTGGGGCTGCTCGATATTGATCTGTGCGGCCCGTCTATTCCGCGGATGCTCGGTGTCGAGGGCAAGGAGGTAATTGTTTTGATTTTGATGGTAACGCGTGTTGCTAGGCAACATCAGTGATAACTGGTGTGGATTATGCGCGCGGTACATCAGTAAATAGGGACAATCCCCCTCATCATCCCCCCTCCCCAATTGAATATCGATCGTGTCCGTTATTTATTGCCGCTCTATCATCACAGGTAAGGAAATGCGATGCCGGGTGGCTGCCAGTTTACGCGGACGCAGAAAACCGGGAGAACTCGCCTAGATTTGCCGTCATGTCGATCGGGTTCTTATTGGCCAATCAAACCGACAGCGTCATCTGGAAGGGGGCCAAGAAGAATTCCATGATAGAAAGCTTGTTGAATCAAGTCCATTGGGGAGCTCTAGATTACCTGGTGATCGACACCCCTCCCGGAACGTCTGATGAGAAGATCACCTTGGCAACCGTAATAAAATCTCGCCATCTGAGCCAATTTGCGGGTGCCGTCATCGTGACAACGCCTCAGGTACTGCGCTGGTGTGAATTGTGTCGATTTCATTGCAATGATTGCGATAGCGAGTCGCGTTGTCCGATGTCAGCAAGGAGATCTCGTTCTATCAGCGGATCAATCTGCCGATTCTTGGCCTCGTGGAAAACATGAGTGGGCTCTGTTGTCCTTGTTGCGGCAATATCGATCTCGTGTTCTCCTCTGGTGGTGGCGCCGCATTGGCTGCGGCTAGGCAGGTCCAGTTCCTTGGATCCGTGCCCCTGTTGCCAAGCATCGCTAGGACTGCTGACACAGATCAAGCATTCCTGGTAAAATCCTCTCAATGTTGCGCTGATGGAGCTGTGGAGAGTCTGATGCACCGAGTGATGGAGCTCGCAATTCTGTAATGCAATAAATGATGATGTTTTCTCTAATCGCGATTGATCATGTTCCATTTGTCATGGTTTCAGTTCTAATAAGATCTGTACAATCATTTAATCTCTCTCGACCTCTATTGGCCAATTATTCAGTGACATTCTCAGCTTTGCTGGGCACCTGATGGGTAAAAGATATAAGATTTTTGTGGCTACTTGCAAGGAATCCCAATTATGGTTCACGCTATCACTAATTTAATTGAAATAATATCGATCCTTTGATCACTATTTTGTTTTAAAGGTGCATTCCATCAATTTCAGATACAGTGACATCTTAGCTTTATAATTATCTTTCTCTGATGCAGCAATATATTTCCACAGCATTTTCAGCTGCTTGTTTCTTTTACTGGTTTAATCTTTACGCAGTTTCTCTATTTATCCTTGAAAGTGGTCATTTTATTTTCTCTAGGTTCGTCCAGATTGGTTATTGACTCTACTACACACCTTCATAATCATTCCATTTCTATTTCAGGAGTTCATTGTATTCCTTATAACTTTATGTGCTTTTCCCATACTTTTTCAGCCGTTTTATATAATTTAGATTTAACTACTTCAGAAAATTTGGACCAGGATGAATATCATTTTATTTCAAATTGCCTATTTTAATATTCGGGATTTAAATGCACATTATCTGACAACCGATTTCCATGGCTAATTTATAACTTAGGTCGGTTTCCCAGTCGATTTATGGACCCTCGCGATATCAAACTGCATCTAAGTTCAGCGCACTTGGCCCGAACTAATTCTGATATGACCTCAGATATTTTATGCAGAAAATGATGAAAAATGAAATGGAAAATTTGAACGAAACCATGAGTATAGATCCGCCTTATAATTGACTTTTACACCATAAGTTTTTTAAATGTTTTTTGGTGTCATTTTATAAAATTACGATGCCCGCACATGCGTTCTCTGCCACTCCGTGCTATTAACATTTTTATTGCCCTGATACCCATATTTGCTTGGTTGTGTTATTCCGTTGCACTCTAAAGCTGGTGTAATGTCACCGCATAAATGTATTTAGGTTGACCTCTCAAATGATGATTTCAGTCAATATCTGCCTTTTTTAAGGGCAGCCCTCAACATGACTATGGAATGGGAAATGAGTACAATGTTACGTTGCCGATATTCTTTTCACCCTTGATGGACTTTAAACAAGAAGTTATAGTCGAAACTTTTTTAAGACGATCATCCGATGTATTTTTGAGACGATCATCCTGTGTATTTTATAAATTTTTTAGTATTGTTGGGCCAGAACGTAAACGGCCTTGAAAAATGTTTAAATGGATCAGAAACACACACGCAGATACAACACGCAATTTAAAATAAACCTGGAAAACACCAATTAAACCATATAAAATCTGAGAAATAAAAGAATTAAATATAAAATAATAAACATAAAATTAAAATATTAACAAAATGCACCAAGATCCGCACGATACCTACACAAATACAACAAGAAAACACGACAAATTCGACGAAATTAGAAAAATCAATTAAAGTTCATTAAAGTGGAATTTAAATCGAAAAATTGAATTAGCAATAATTCAATAAAAATTTTAAATAAAAAATTATATAAAATAAATCAAGAAATATAAAAATTAAAAAATAGAATTTGCTAGAAAAGAACAAGGTCGAATTTTGTTTTACTGCATCAAATTTCACACGTCATACAAATAGGTATATATACTGATCCATTTTCACATTAAAGTTAACCTTAAAAAACCAAAAACCATTTTTCGAAAGAAAACCATTGTTTTTTGAAATTACGTATTTGGAAACCTTTTTAAGGTAAGAAGCATATTGGTTGGAACCCTCTTTCCACATCACGTCCTTGCATCTCAATGGAGCTCTGCTCGGCGTTGATGTGGGGAGAGAGGCATTTATGTTGTTTTATGCTCTATTTTATGATTTGATGTTTTATGGAATGGTTAAATGGGTAACTTTATTTGTTTTATAATTAATAAATTTTATTAATATGTATAACTTAATTTATATGTCTTTATAAATTATAAATTTTAAATGTCGAAATTTTTCCGGCCCACAGCCGACACATCACGCAAGTTAGTAAAATCAACATAGTGCAAATGCATGTAAGTGCGTGGAAAATCGCCAATGATATGCACCCGTGAAGACTCAGCGTGCGCAACGCAGCGGTCGTAACGTCAATATTTATCCCTATAGCTGAAGCGAGAAATAAGGAAGAAGTCTCTGGCTGCTTCCTCGTTTCTCAATTCTGTAAAATCGACCTAAAATTATCTTACAAACGGCTTAAAATCATCACACCGAGTAGTCCAGTGGGCACTCAATAAATATAATATAAACACAAAGGCGCTTAAGATCTATTAAAGGGAAAGGGTACGGGGATAAATCAACTGAAATCGTTGGTATAAATAAATTCAATTGATGTTTAAAAGTGATTTAACTGGCAGTATATTAGCTCATCGAAATAAAACATAAATATCGTAAACAGTTCAGTGAGTCCCTTAAATTGAATTTATCCATCAAGTTAACAGATTTTTGTCGTCATTAAAACTAAATATTCCCTTAATTAATGTGGATTTTAATAAAATAATTATTTGAAATTTAAGTGACTCACGGTTCAATCTAAACTAACTCCTTGATTCAGGATTAAAGTAAACAAGATAAAATAGAATGTGAAAAGGGTATTGTAATAACTAAAATAAAATCACTGATATAACTAAAACTCGTGAAATAATTTTTAGGGTAAATTGGATACCACTTATGATTAATTTAAACCCCTGATTTAAATAAAACTCAATACTACGATAAAGGTCGATGGGTCAAAGAGATTAAGCCACCTTAGCGATAATAATAGTAAACCAAATGCACATTTTAAATGAACTTGAGTGCGAGAGGTACCCCAAAATGCAAGTGTAGCTGTAAACAATTTAGACGAAGGGTAAAACAACTCATTAGGTGAAACTTACGAGAAAGTTGCATTAGCGAATAGTAATTGTTGGTAATAATTTAAAGTTATAGTTCAATTTTGGCAGATGAGTTTACTGAGAGAACGAATCGGATAAAAAATCTGTTCCTAGGAGTAAAGCAAAGTAATAAAACTAGGTAAACCTGATTGCCAGAAATAAAATGAATTCCTAGTTAGCTATATTAGTAGCAAGCAATTTCAACGAATAAATCCATTTAATGTCGTAGAAAAATTTAGTAAAGCTTATTTTAATGGAATTAATAGTCTTAGTTACTACCCTTAACTTCCTCCCATCTTCTGCAGTAAACGAGTAAAAATCATTCGAACCATCAACCTAATTCGAGTAAAATCAATGGAATAAAGTTATAATGACCATAAATTGTTAATAAGTTACGGCCAAAAATCGAGTAAACATTAGGTAAAACAATTTATGAATCACAATCTAACATAAGTAAATTCGACAATCTACTGATTAGGATCATCAATTAGCAGTAAAGAACCCATAGGCCAGCTAGTTAAAGATCATATTTCAGCGACAAGAAATTAGTTAGGTACACCAAATTAACTAAGCGATTTGAATCACGGGAATTTTCGTAATAAATAATTCACGACATTCGAAAGTCCATCAATACTCAAATAAAATGAAAGAACACAGCTTTGTATTGCAACCAATAGATCGGGAGAATGCAAATCTGTCTTACGATCGACCAATATAGACGTGAACTGAAATAACTTCCAACCGCTGGTAGATAAAAATATCCAAACGATACGGGAAATAGTCCATCAAAATCCATAGTAGAAGCGCGTACGTGACACTAAAAATCTAACAGATAAAGGTATAAGAAGCGATTAAAACGATAACTTACCCCAGTTGATCTGACCGAGCTTTGCAATTGAAAATTTTAAGATAGCACATTGATTAAATAAAACTGAATAATAGATTTGCCGAACGAAAAATATAGCCGGTTTATCGGCGAACAATAAACACAGACCGAAAATATTATCGCCAGATCAGTCAGATCAGTAGACCTAATAGACGCCGTAAATCTAAACATAGACTATCTCGGGGCGGATGCGCATCTCCGTCATCTTAAACAGGCACGTGAATCGACTTATTTATGTAAATTAGTAAAATTCCAAAAGTGATCGAATAGCTCACGAAATTCCGGATTCTATTTTATGAGCTAGAATAATTACATAAATGCATTTGCATTGCATATTTTATAAATAAACAGTCGCATTTCGTCATTTGAAACATACTTTAATAATTAAAGTTAACATTATTTACAATATAAGTTTGATATTTTTAATTACAATATTACATTTATTATTTAATCTATTAGCCCAAATATTAATATAAAGTACATATTGAAAACATATTTTTTTTTTAAAGTTAATTAAGAGAGGTGCAGGGTCAAGCCCATCTAAATAGGAGACATGAATCAAGGTTGACCAATTCAGATACTTTGAGGGCACAAAATGTTAACAAATAAATGGAAACCCCTCCGTAACCGTGAAGCTTGGGTTGAACTGAGAAGTAGTCCTAACCCTAATGTTAACGACAATTCTAATATAGACGAGATCTAACGTTCCGCCCAACATTGACAAACGACAGTACGCGACCGAATGCGAGTTTCTACAACATAATATTGAACAATACGAAAGCCCAACAGCCATCACTTAGCCATTAGCGAGTCAGATAATAAATCGCGCGCACAATTTAGATAATCCGCTTTATTCTTTCGTTCATCATACGCCAGTGATTGATCATAATACATTGCTTTCAGCCAAACATGTCGCTAGAATGGACTGACACCAGATCGACCGACACGCCATCTAGGAAGGAGTCACCCAGGAGAACAGGAACGATCGGAAAAATTCGTCGACAATGGCCGTACCCTGCCACTCGGAGGGCACCGGATCTAAATAACGACCCTGAGGGACTCAATAGACAGCAGTACCCAGCTGCCGAGATATTTTCTAACGCGCAGGACCTCCTCACCCAGTGGGAGCGGGTGCAGGAGCGGGTGGACTTGCAAGTAGTCAAGGCAAGGATGTACCTTGCAAACGTGATGGATGACATCCTTGCCGGGCGGATCGCCGTCGCCCATCCACCTCGTCCGGTTCGAGACACTAGGCGACCCTACACGGTGGAAGCTCTCAAAAGAAGCCTAGAGCGGTACTGCCCGGACGATTGAACTAACGGACAAATTGATGTAGTGATTTGATAATAATTAGAACTGCGTGTGTTTTCTTCTCATATAACTGAAAATGAACTTTCGATTTGTCTGAAAAAATTTAAAACATTTAGACCAATCATAAATTGACGTGTAACAACCCATTTAATTACAGTGATGTCCTCTCTACGGATCCTACTGACGGAACTAGACCGCGCGAGGCAGACGAATGCAGAGTTACTCAGTCAGGTCCTGCAATTAACTCGCGAGATGCAGCAGGTCAAAGCGACTTGTTTAGACCCTAAACGGACGAAGATACTTTACAACGACTCACCGCAGCTCAAAAAGGCTGGGCCGAAGAACGCCAGCTCAATCGGAGTCTGCGTACGCAGGTTCGGGGACTCGAAGTCGCCCTAGCGGTATGCCGGGAAGGTGAAGCGGTAACTTACCCGCTCATCTTCGCGCCCACTCAAATGCCGCAGACAGCTACCAAGTCAGCAGAACAACCCATCACAACCAACAATCGTCGACCGGGACGTAAGGAGCGTGCCCGACGTCGCGCAACACAACTCCAACACGTCCAGCAGTAACGGTTGTACATGTGTCTGAATCGAATAAAATAGTTTTAAATGTAGTTGAATTATTATTCTAATATAACCGTATACCAACACCGCCAATTCGTTCCACAGTCAATTAAGCACTAATCGTGAATAATTATGAGGGACAGAGCAAAGCGAGCATAGGTCTTCTATCGACAGCTCGTGAACCCGAGGGTTGTCCGAGCAACTATAGTACTTTATAAATATCTTTCTCTCAGGTGGCATTATATTTCCATAACATTTCAACTGATGGTTTACGCAGTTTCTCTATTTATTGTAATGATGATTTCAGTCAATAATTGAAATAATATCGATCCTTTGATCACTATTTTGTTTTAAAGGTGCTTTCCATCAATTTCAGATACAGTGACATCTTAGCTTTATAATTATCTTTCTCTGATGCAGCAATATATTTCCACAGCATTTTCAGCTGCTTGTTTCTTTTACTGGTTTAATCTTTACGCAGTTTCTCTATTTATCCTTGAAAAGGTCATTTTATTTTCTCTAGGTTCGTCCAGATTGGTTATTGACTCTACTACACACCTTCATAATCATTCCATTTCTATTTCAGCAGTTCATTGTATTCCTTATAACTTTATGTGCTTTTCCCCATAATTTTTCAGCCGTCATTTTTTATTTTGTGTTAACTACTTCAGAAAATCAGGACCAGGATCAATCTCATTTTATTTCAAATTGCCTATTTTTTTATTCGGGATTTAAATGCACTTTATCTGACAACCGATTTCCATGGCTAATTTATAACTTAGGTCGGTTTCCCAGTCGACTTATGGACCCTCGCGATATCAAATTGCATCTAAGTTTAGCGCACTTGGCCCGAACTAATTCTGATATGACCTCAGATATTTTATACAGAAAATGATGAAAAATGAAATGGAAAATTTGAACGAAACTATGAGCGTAGATCCGCCTTATAATTAACTTTTACACCATAAGTTTTTTAAATGTTTTTTGGTGTCATTTTATAAAATTGCGATGCCCGCACATGCGTTCTCTGCTACTCCGTGCTATTAACATTTTTATTGCCCTGATACCCATATTTGCTTGGTAGTGTTATTCCGTTGCACTCTAAAGCTGGTGTAATGTCACCGCATAAATGTATTTAGGTTGGCCTCTCAAATGATGATTTCAGTCAATATCTGCCTTATTTAAGGGCAGCCCTCAACATGACTATGGAATGGGAAATGAGTACAATGTTACGTTGCCGCAATTCTTTTCACCCTTGATGGACTTTAAACAAGAAGTTATGGTCGAAACTTTTTTAAGACGATCATCCGATGTATTTTTGAGACGATCATCCTGTGTATTTTAAAAATTTTTCTATGTATTTTTCAATGCTGTGTTTGTTAAAGTTGAAAAATTTATTAACAAAAATTTTTTGAAAATTATTGAAATGACCATCCGGAGTATTTTTATTTATGTAGAATTTACTCGTGTGTAGCTTAATTGTAAAATTATTCTAAGTAAAAATTTTTAGAAGATTATCTTGTGTATTTTTAAAGACGTTCATCCAGTGAAATTTTTTAGTCGATCATCCGGTGTATTTTCAAAAATTTTCTATTTGGTGGGTTACAGTGGGTTGATGTTTGTTTAACTGTTATTATGATTTCCCTGGTAACGCTATATAAATATTTCTAGCTACCACTCGGCACCCGTTGCTAGACAACGTTGGAAATGTGTTCGAGTGGGTGGAATGTCCGCAAAAAGTGAGCGCTATTACTAATGCTGTAATTGCTCGGACAATCCCTGGGTTCAATGAGCTATCGTTAGAAGATCTGTGCTCGCTTTAAGTCATTAGGTCCCTTTCTCTTTATGGTGAGTTTTGTAAACTGTATTTACCCATACTCCTGATTTGAAGCAAATTAATAAATATATGAATTAACTAATTAACGATCAAACAACTACAAAGATTTAATACAGGTGCATATCATTTTTACACAGGGTAAGATTTAGATTCAGTCCGTAGTCTGGGTTGTATTCCGCAATCGCGCGGCTCGTCTTTTGGCCCGCTCTTTGCGTCCTGGACGATAGCTGTTTGTAATGGTTGTCGGGGTCGAAGGAACGGTTGTTGTTGGGGTGGCCGTTGCCTCCGGGTAAGCCAGTTGGGCGGGGGCGAACACAAGAGGGTACGTTACCGCAGCTCCCTCTTGACAAGCAGATAAGGCCACTTCTAACCACTTCACTTGGGTCTTTAGGTTTTGATTGAGTTGCCGTTCGTCTGCCCATCCCTTTTGGGCGGCAGTGTGTCGTTGGTAAAGCGCCTTGGCTTTTTGGGGCGCCATCCAGATGACCTTTGTTTTTCGTATCTCCGCGGTCAGCTGGATGATCTGGTCGGGCATGGGCGAGTTCGGTTTGCAATATCCGCAGGGGTTCCATTCTATAATATCCAATATCTATATAAAATCTTTAATTGACTCAATCTTTCTACATATATAGTTAACTTAAACATGGGTGCAAATGTCTAGGAAAGCAAAACAAGAAAAAATGAAAACTCCGGCAATTATTTTTATTATACTAATGTTTGTCAAAAATTTACAATCGCCGGTCCGGATGATCATAGTTGTTCCAGGGATTTTTCCAACCATTCCTTCGCCGAGCAACACGAGACTACGAATACGGGCTGTCCTGTATTCCGCACCGGTCCGTGCTTGGGCGGCGGCGCCTCACTATAAGTTTCCAGGATTCTCCCCGCAGCGACGTCATCTTCCACGTTGGCCAGGTATTGCCTGACCCGGACCACGTGGAGATCCACCTGTCTTTGGTGTGCTTCTAGTCGGTCGAGTAGTTCACGAGCATGTCCTAGAATTTCGCGGGTCGGATATTATTCGTCCTTTTGCTCATCGCCCACTGGTAATCGATGGTCCATTCCCAGCATCTGACTAATTGTTTGGCTGGGCCCTCTTGGAGATGGCTCTTCGTAGCCCTTTGCTCGCCATAGTAGACGCCGAGCCTGTCTCCATTCCTCTGCAATGACAGTGGGGACCCACTTGAGAGCTCCTGATGTTTCTACAAGTGAAATATTTTGATGACATTTCTGATTAGGTAAATTAAATAGGTTAAAAGTATTCTTAAGAACAATTCATTAACTATTATGATAAGTTGAAATCCGTTAGTAGGCGTGAAGTAAATCCGATCAAAAATTATTAGATAAATATCGCAGAAATTATGAAATTTAGCATGCTTACCTAATTTTGATAGTTTTATTCAAAGATAATTTTTATTCGGCATAAAAATCGAAATTAATTGGGGTGAAATTATTATTGTTAACTATTTTTAAAGTGTATGGGTTTAAAGATCAGTAGGATATGGTTGTGATTGGGTTTGAAAATGAATTTGTAGGGATCTTTTCTCCAACCCGCTGAATACTGATATTTACGGAATCTCAACTTTAGCTTCTCAATTCAAGGATAATTGCCCTAGTTTCGATGTTCCTGGTTACATTAACGATAATATAATAGCTCCATCCGTTACGCTTTAGTGATGTTTTTATTTATGTTATCTATTAACAGGTACTCCCAACCGACTAACTATTGGGATTGATGGTAGTAATGATAGTTAAAAGGGGAAAAAACTGACATTAATACAATAGGGTGAGTAAATTCTACTGGGAGTCATGATGTCGAAAAATGAAGAGTAATAATATAACGGATTAAATCGAATAAATTAATGATCGGGTTAATAATAGTGAAAATGATTGATGAGATATTATTGCAAAGATAATATGTTGGATAATTTTTATAACTAATAATAAAAATTAAGGGTGATAGGAATACTATTAGAATATTATGAAACCTAATTGTAGTTAAAGAAAACTCTCTAAATACTTATCTAGTTATTACTATTTATCATTTAATAATCAAAGATATTATATGAAATTCTTACCCTTAGTTTGTAAATCCAGATTCATTACTGCATCTTCGTTGAGTACACTAACCGAGGTCTCCTCATCATTCAAAATTTGTCGAGAATTCATGTTGCTGTAATAATCAAAAATTTATGTTTGAATGGTGATTATTGGCGTACTTTTATTAAACTAACCGGGTGGGTGTGTCTCGTACATGCTTACTATTGTAATCATTGGCACACTGTGCCTGGTAGCGGTAAGTAATTGATAAATTTCCGGTGAACTTATTTATTCAGTGAAAAATTGAAAATCAATATGGATTTGCAGTGGACTATGAATGTTTATGTTATGTGTCGTAATAGTTTTATCTGGTGATTAACGACTCGGTTTGTCTATTGCAATTTACGTTTGATTTTATTGATTTTATTTATAGATTCGTCTTGTTGGGATCAGGGGTTGAATGAATTTTCCTCGTTGAAATCATCAAATTAGTTTCTAGTAATACATATATTTTCAGTTATTAATTTTTCTTTTTAACCCTTTTTAGCGAATTATTTATGGATATTATGAAAATCTTTAATGCTATTCTAAATTCGAGTTGGTGAACGGGAATCTTACAATGGATAATTAATTTCTGGGTTATGAAAACTGATGAATCTCTGTCTTCTTGGTTGTACAGGTGATAAATGGAATTCAATTTTATAACATTTCTATTCAGATTTTTAGGGGTGTCTCTTTCGGTTGTTTCACTAGCGGTGAAGATTTGGTAACTATATTCCTTAGGCGTTCGGGACGTACCAGTAACTTCTATTAATCATGGGTATGGTTTCGTAATTATATTCTTAGTATCTTTAGGAATTTTTAATAACAAAAAAAAAATTTTATTTAGCTTCAACCTGTGGGAACCAATGGGAAATCTCATTATTCGTCCTGAACTTTTCGTGGATTTTAATAACGGATTTTATTTTATACCTACGTCTGTTGTTCTAGTGGATTTGGATATACTTTATTTCTATTAAAGCTGGTTCAATTCGAACTTTCTATGGTTATCAATTAGATTATGCCCCTTGGGTGGCGATAAATAGGTTGTAATTAATTATGATGATTTTGGAGTTTCATTTTTATTCTTTTATAATCTTTATTTGGATTTATAGTTTATTTGGATTCGTACGATCAACTCGGGGTTATTAATGGTCAAAAGTTTTGAGTGGTCGTTTCATATTTAGAACTGTCGATTAAATTAATGCCCCGCATTTACAATTTATGAATATCTAGCTTTATAATATTATTTAAATTTACAATTAATTTCAAGAACTATAATAACGATTTCGTTTATAATTCCCCGTTACCTTCCCTCAATTGACCTTAGGCGCACTGTGTTCATATTATAATTGTTGGGCTTAGAGCCAAAATTAAAACAAAAATTACAAAACCAATTTAATCAAAAAAGTGAAAATTGTATAAGTTAGAACAAAATGATTAATGTAGTTTTGAAATTGTCAATATGACTGCCGTAACATAAGCACTCACCGCAAGAAGAAACCAAAAATAAAATAAAACATATTAATTAAAACAAATTAAAAATATAACAAAAATTAAATAAAACAAATAATTAATTAAAATTCGGAAAAATGCCTACAGATGCAAAAAGAAACATACGAAAAATAAAATAAACTGCCAAAACCTTGCAAAATAAGGTTTAGAAAAAACACAGGCAGAAGAGGCGACCAGAAAACAAAATATTAGGGTTTAAAAATAATATTTTAAGAAAATAATAATAAAAATAAAATCCAACAATAAAATATTAATATATCAAAAAATAAAGAAAAATATATAAAAAATTACAAAAATATTTTGAAATTAATAAAATAATTAAAAACCCTAAAAATGGCGAAAAATCGCCCATTGGTCGCACACAGGCACAAAAATACTATATATACGGCAGTCATTTTCATAATTTCAGACAAAATTTTAGACTGTCTTAGACATTTTTTCAGTCAGGTGACTAATAGAAAAATTTTTAGACATTTTTAGACTAGCAGTGAATCATTCTTAGACCAAATTTTGTATGCCAATTTATGCCAATTTTTCAAATCTGGTTGCATGACTGTGGATTGTAAGTACTGTTATTTTTTGTATAAATATATATTTCGAAGTCTTGTTACTTTGATTTTATTCTGGATGGTCGTGGAATCTTTTGGTGCCACTGACAAATCCCCCTAAAATCTTATTTATAATAAGTATTTTCAATAGATGGTCCATGGGACGGATCTCGGGCTAACTAGTGGGTGAAAACCCTTAGTTGGGCTCGCGGGTCATGCCTCGTGGATCCCTCGGCAGTCCGCAGTCGGTTCTGGTGATAATGCACAGGACCGCTACGCAGGGCGCCGTTGTATACTCGGGGCGGCTTCTGAAATATGTGGCCGGAACGAGTCGGAATAAAATTCGGGAAGTGCGACTTTAGTTAAGCGGGAATAAAGTTTTGTAGGGAAAATTTAAAACTTTGTTAGAAAATAAATCAGAAAATCAAATAGGAAAGGATAGGATAGGTTAAGAATGTAAATTTGAAAGTAGTTTTCCAAAGGTTGAATGATCTAATCTGACAGAAGAGAGGAATGTTTATTGCAGTGATCGCAGAGGGTTATAATTACTTAAAATCATGGGAAACGCACAGGGAATTAAGGAATTGGTGATCAAAATTCTAATATAGGGAAAGATAAAAGGAAATTAGGAAAAATGGAGTCGATTCCGTGATTGAATAAATGAAATAAGAAATCTGCCTAAAAATAAGGGAGGAACGCTGCCCAAATTTTTGAAGGATACATTTATAAATAAAGCGTAAAGATGACGAATAAGTATGGAAATTGTAGGAATAGACGAGTAAGGACCAGAATATAGAAAAAGAAAGACGTAAGACCTTCCATCGGCAGTCCAGAACCCGAATGTGAAAATATCATGAGGAGTAGTTCTAGTAATGGAGCTCAACTGCTCATGAATTTTCAACCTCTATGTACATTACCAACATGGAAATCACCATGGGTACAAAGGAGGGATAAAATAATAATCTTGCTGGCGTTTAGGGGTAGATACACAAAAACCCTAGAAAAAATAAATAAAAACCAACCCCATTCGCAAACATAATTAATGAGTGCCCACTGGACTACTCGGTGTGGTGATAAAAAGTTATTCGGTTTGATGACTTTTTATTCGACCGGTCTATCCAACGACTAATAATTGTCCCACCTAAACCAACCAAATATATATAAATAGGAAATCATTCAAATCACAAAATTCCGTTTAAAATATCAAAAAATATTAAAAGCAAAAAAAGTTATTTAACTTTATATTTATTATTACGTAATTTTATGTTTTTCCGATTTCTCCGCCAACTCTGAATTTTTTTAACCCATTTCGCCTGAAATAATTAAAAGATTAACAATTGATACACATTTGTGTCATTTTTCCCAGAAATGGCAAAAAAAATCAACATAGTCACTGCCCGATGGTGCAGCGGTGTGGGGTTCAGACTGTTTATCTACCACGACAAGTGGTCTTGGGTTCAATTCCCGCAATTGCCCATTTATTTGTCTACTTTTCTCCACATAGCAGCATCAGCATGAAGGCTAAAAATAAGGGCAAGACGCACAAAACCATATTTGACGAAAAAGCCTAAGAACTTGCCAAAAAAACTCAAAAAATAAATCCAAGATTTTTCCTACATTAAATTTGCAAATACTATTTTTCAACAAATAAATTAAAATCAAATTATTGGTAATAGAAATTTAAAAGATTAGCTAGTTTTTGAAAATATTGTATTTAAAAACAATAAATTTTTCAAAAAGTATTTGTTGAAAATTTTTCCATAAAATAACGACTTAAATTGCGAACTTAATCCTCTTTGCCACATCAATTTCCCGATTATTAAGTCTCACACAATAACTCATACGATGACTCACTGTCTTTGTTCTTTAAAAGCATGACTCAGGTTTCTATGTTAAAGTAAAGGGAGTATTTTTCTTTATATGTCTTTATTCCTAGCGGCTCACATCTCACTACTTGAGCGCGACTTTATTTATAATATGATTAAAATTCAAAATATATTGCTAAATTATTTTTATATAATTTTTTTGACTTTAAAAATTTCTATTTTAATTTATTTTAATTAAACATTGAATAAATAATATCAAACTTTTAAATTTTCCATCTATAACCATTATATAATACTTATTTCGTAATATTTTTAAATATAGCGGTTTTTATTATAAATTATAATTATAATTAAATGGAAATGAAGCAAAAATGTTTAATATGCAAATCAACAATGCTGATAAAAATGAGTTTAATTTTTGAAGAGTGTAGGCATTCGTTTTGTACGGATTGCGTGCAACAATGGCTGACATGCGATCATAAAAGGGGTCGATTTAATAGAATAAAGATTAAATCTCTGAATATTCGAAATTTAGATTTTGATAACATCCTAACCTTTTATCAACTGAAATTTTCGTTTCCGCATTTCTACGCCATCAATGAAAATACAACTGATGAAAAATTTGAGGAAATGGTTACCAATTTTTTCACAAATTCCACATTTGGAATGCATGATACTAGTTTGGAGGATAACCTCTTTAGGTTAATGATTGAATGCAATTTATATTATGAAAGCATTCCTAATTTGGTGGTATACGAATTGCAAAGGAGATATACGGAGATAAGATGTATCACCCTCACCAATTCTAGAATCATTTACAATTCTGAAAGTTGCCTTAAGCTATATCGAGAGAAATTAATCGATCGAGCACAATTTATCGATTATTTGCGAATTGTGTCTGACATATTAATAGAGAACTATCAACAGTACTGCTCTCATGTCAACTTATACAAATTGCTCATGACCCAAGTTCTCGAGCACTTGAACCGTATCGTATCAGAGAAATTGAAAAAATTTTCACCTGAACCCTATTCCGATGACAGCAACATCAACTTATCCTTCTCTGAAATTTCCGATGTTCCAAAAATAAATCGAATAGAACCACTTGAAAGCGCGATATCGAAAAGCAGTAATGAAGATCTGGAGCAATATATTTTTGATGATTTATTCAATCAAAATATTTGTTTGCTTGAAGGTACATTAAAATTTTTAAAAAATGCGTTAAAATTATCCGAGAAAGAAAAAGATTCATTAGTTTTAAAAAATCTGCTTAAAAATGATATATGTATGTTATCTGCAAAAGCAATTTATTTAAATGAATTATGTATGACAGGCTTTTTTAAACCTGGAAAGACAAAGGAATATGTGTGGACTTCTGACGCTCGCGATATGATGTCGGAAATAGATTATTTAATATCTATTTTCTCAGATTTTAATATGGATGATAACTTCTCTGCAGCAATCCCTAATTTGAGGGAAATTTGCATAGAGAGTTTGACAATGTTACAAGACTATTTAAAAAACATAAAAAGATGTGACAAAATTTTGAAAATTGAGAAATTACTGGAGACCTTACTTTCCTTCTGGCTATAGGTATACCGATTCCATATTTCAAATAATAAAATTTTATATTGATTTTATTGGTTTCTTTTAAATTTGTTTTTTTAATAAACTAGATGTTGCTAAATAAATTGTAATTATTATGGAGTTTAGATATATATATATATATATATATATATATATATATATATATATATATATATATAAAAACTAAAAATCAATTGTAATCTAGTAAATTATCAGGAAGTTATTGATTTACCCTCATTTGTTCAATAATTTTCAATAGAAAACGTAATCAAACCATAAATTTCTTATATCCATTAAAAATCAACAGAAAACTCAAATATTCTATAAAATGATTATAATTTATACTTTTAATAATTACCAAAGATTAATTTTCTAAGTACCTATCAAATTAGCCCACTTTCAAAATCATTAGGGACATTTTGAAATTTATATATGACAAATTTTACACGATTTACAAAATTTAACCCTTTAATCTTAGCTATATAAGATGATTTATAACCCAATTTTTATCATCTGTCCACCGGTGCAAAAATTAATTTCAAAAAGTTAATATGTAAAAAGTTATTGATCAATATATTGAGTTGGTGGGTAAATTTTGAAACGGGATTTAAATATTTACCATCAACTATTTTAATTCTAACATAATGTTTAAAATCTGCTATGTTTCTAATTACAATTTTTTTATCTATCGATTGATGCTAAATTTAATTTCTAATAATAAATATTTTAAAAGTTAATAATCAATATGTTGATTTGGTGGGTAAATTTTGCAAACGGGATTTTAATATTTAACATCAACTTTTTTAATTCTAACACTATTTGTAATATCATATATGTTTCTAATTACAAATTTCATTACCTTTTCAGTGCTACTAAAATTAATTTGTTACATTCAATATTAAAAAAGTTATTACGAAAAATGTTGGTCCGGCGGTCAAATATTTGAAAATATTAGAATTTTACTGAATAAAATTTCAAATATTTGTTGTTAGCAATTATTATGATATTATTCTGATGTGAAATTAAATTTAGAACAATTAATAACAAAAATATTTCAAGATATCTTTTAAAGGAAAATATTAGGTTGATAATTGTTAATTTTCTAAGTACCTATCAAATAAGCCCACTTTCAAAATCATTAGGGACATTTTGAAATTTTCATATGACAAATTTTACACCAATCGATTGGAAATTTAATTTTATACTAGAATCATATAAAACTTATTCAAATATATCAACTTTTGAAATAGTTAGGACCGAAAAATCGTTTTTTGATGTCAGATTCGACCGGCTAGAAAAATGACTTATCAATGTCCAATTTCTACCAACCCCACATTTTTGAATAGAGAATTCTTTAAATGACAAACGGATTTTTTATTTTTCAAAAATACTTGTATTAAAAAAAGTTATTCGGTTTTATGGGTTTTTATTCCGCCGCTCAGGTAAGGGACTAATCATGGTCCGTCGTCTACCAATTAGATATATTTAAATAGAGAATCTTTTAAATGAATAATTGCTGTTTGAATCATTCAAAAAAATTAAAAAACAAAAAAGTTATTAAACTTTATGCATTTTATTACGTAACTTTATGTTTTTTCCTTTTATTTGCCGACTTGTTATTCGCTCTAATCAAGTATTATAATATTATTCTAGTGTAAAATTAAATTTAGAATTGTTAATCACAAAAAATTTTTATAATATAGTTTACAGAAAAAAATTAGGTTGATAATTGTTAATTTTTCATGTACGTATCAAATATGCCCACTTTCAAAATCATTAGGGACATTTTAAAATTTTCGTGTGACAATTTATACACCAATCGATTGGAAATTTAATTTTATACCAGAATCATGTAAACATTATCAAAATATGTCATCTTTTGACAAAGTTAGAACCGAAAAATCGTTTTTTGATGTCAGATTCGACCGGCTAGAAAAATGACTTATCAATGTCCAATCTCTACCAACCCGATATTTTTGAATAGAGAATTCTTTAAATGACAAACGGAATTTTTATTTTACAAAAATACTTGTATACAAAAAAGTTATTCGGTTTGATGACTTTTTATTCGACCGGTCTATCCAAGGACTAATAATTGTCCCACCTAAACCAACCAAATATATATAAATAGGGAATCATTCAAATCACAAGATTCCGTTTAAAACATCAAAAAATATTAAAAGCAAAAAAAGTTATTAAACTTTATATTTATTATTACGTAATTTTATGTCTCTACGATTTCTCCGCCAACTCTGAATTTTTTTAACCCATTTCGCCTGAAATAATTTAAACTTTAACAATTGATACACATTTGTGTCGTTTTTCCCAGAAATGGCAAAAAAAATCAACATAGTCACTGCCCGATGGTGCAGCGGTGTGGGGTTCAGACTGTTTATCTACCACGACAAGTGGTCTTGGGTTCAATTCCCGCAATTGCCCATTTATTTGTCTACTTTTCTCCACATAGCAGCATCAGCATGAAGGCTAAAAATAAGGGCAAGACGCACAAAACCATATTTGACGAAAAAGCCTAAGAACTTGCCAAAAAAACTCAAAAAATAAATCCAAGATTTTTCCTACATTAAATTTGCAAATACTATTTTTCAACAAATAAATTAAAATCAAATTATTGGTAATAGAAATTTAAAAGATTAGCTAGTTTTTGAAAATATTGTATTTAAAAACAATAAATTTTTCAAAAAGTATTTGTTGAAAATTTTTCCATAAAATAACGACTTAAATTGCGAACTTAATCCTCTTTGCCACATCAATTTCCCGATTATTAAGTCTCACACAATAACTCATACGATGACTCACTGTCTTTGTTCTTTAAAAGCATGACTCAGGTTTCTATGTTAAAGTAAAGGGAGTATTTTTCTTTATATGTCTTTATTCCTAGCGGCTCACATCTCACTACTTGAGCGCGACTTTATTTATAATATGATTAAAATTCAAAATATATTGCTAAATTATTTTTATATAATTTTTTTGACTTTAAAAATTTCTATTTTAATTTATTTTAATTAAACATTGAATAAATAATATCAAACTTTTAAATTTTCCATCTATAACCATTATATAATACTTATTTCGTAATATTTTTAAATATAGCGGTTTTTATTATAAATTATAATTATAATTAAATGGAAATGAAGCAAAAATGTTTAATATGCAAATCAACAATGCTGATAAAAATGAGTTTAATTTTTGAAGAGTGTAGGCATTCGTTTTGTACGGATTGCGTGCAACAATGGCTGACATGCGATCATAAAAGGGGTCGATTTAATAGAATAAAGATTAAATCTCTGAATATTCGAAATTTAGATTTTGATAACATCCTAACCTTTTATCAACTGAAATTTTCGTTTCCGCATTTCTACGCCATCAATGAAAATACAACTGATGAAAAATTTGAGGAAATGGTTACCAATTTTTTCACAAATTCCACATTTGGAATGCATGATACTAGTTTGGAGGATAACCTCTTTAGGTTAATGATTGAATGCAATTTATATTATGAAAGCATTCCTAATTTGGTGGTATACGAATTGCAAAGGAGATATACGGAGATAAGATGTATCACCCTCACCAATTCTAGAGTCATTTACAATTCTGAAAGTTGCCTTAAGCTATATCGAGAGAAATTAATCGATCGAGCACAATTTATCGATTATTTGCGAATTGTGTCTGACATATTAATAGAGAACTATCAACAGTACTGCTCTCATGTCAACTTATACAAATTGCTCATGACCCAAGTTCTCGAGCACTTGAACCGTATCGTATCAGAGAAATTGAAAAAATTTTCACCTGAACCCTATTCCGATGACAGCAACATCAACTTATCCTTCTCTGAAATTTCCGATGTTCCAAAAATAAATCGAATAGAACCACTTGAAAGCGCGATATCGAAAAGCAGTAATGAAGATCTGGAGCAATATATTTTTGATGATTTATTCAATCAAAATATTTGTTTGCTTGAAGGTACATTAAAATTTTTAAAAAATGCGTTAAAATTATCCGAGAAAGAAAAGATTCATTAGTTTTAAAAAATCTGCTTAAAAATGATATATGTATGTTATCTGCAAAAGCAATTTATTTAAATGAATTATGTATGACAGGCTTTTTTAAACCTGGAAAGACAAAGGAATATGTGTGGACTTCTGACGCTCGCGATATGATGTCGGAAATAGATTATTTAATATCTATTTTCTCAGATTTTAATATGGATGATAACTTCTCTGCAGCAATCCCTAATTTGAGGGAAATTTGCATAGAGAGTTTGACAATGTTACAAGACTATTTAAAAAACATAAAAAGATGTGACAAAATTTTGAAAATTGAGAAATTACTGGAGACCTTACTTTCCTTCTGGCTATAGGTATACCGATTCCATATTTCAAATAATAAAATTTTATATTGATTTTATTGGTTTCTTTTAAATTTGTTTTTTTAATAAACTAGATGTTGCTAAATAAATTGTAATTATTATGGAGTTTAGATATATATATATATATATATATATATATATATATTATATAAAAACTAAAAATCAATTGTAATCTAGTAAATTATCAGGAAGTTATTGATTTACCCTCATTTGTTCAATAATTTTCAATAGAAAACGTAATCAAACCATAAATTTCTTATATCCATTAAAAATCAACAGAAAACTCAAATATTCTATAAAATGATTATAATTTATACTTTTAATAATTACCAAAGATTAATTTTCTAAGTACCTATCAAATTAGCCCACTTTCAAAATCATTAGGGACATTTTGAAATTTATATATGACAAATTTTACACGATTTACAAAATTTAACCCTTTAATCTTAGCTATATAAGATGATTTATAACCCAATTTTTATCATCTGTCCACCGGTGCAAAAATTAATTTCAAAAAGTTAATATTGTAAAAGTTATTGATCAATATATTGATTTGGTGGGTAAATTTTGCAAACGGGATTTTAATATTTAACATCAACTTTTTTAATTCTAACACTATTTGTAATATCATATATGTTTCTAATTACAAATTATTTTTATCTATCGATTGATGCTAAATTTAATTTCTAATAATAAATATTTTAAAAGTTATTAATCAATATGTTGATTTGGTGGGTAAATTTTGCAAACGGGATTTTAATATTTAACATCAACTTTTTTAATTCTAACACTATTTGTAATATCATATATGTTTCTAATTACAAATTTCATTACCTTTTCAGTGCTACAAAAATTAATTTGTTACATTCAATATTAAAAAAGTTATTACGAAAAATGTTGGTCCGGCGGTCAAATATTTGAAAATATTAGAATTTTACTGAATAAAATTTCAAATATTTGTTGTTAGCAATTATTATGATATTATTCTGATGTGAAATTAAATTTAGAACAATTAATAACAAAAATATTTCTAGATATCTTTTAAAGGAAAATATTAGGTTGATAATTGTTAATTTTCTAAGTACCTATCAAATAAGCCCACTTTCAAAATCATTAGGGACATTTTGAAATTTTCATATGACAAATTTTACACCAATCGATTGGAAATTTAATTTTATACTAGAATCATATAAAACTTATTCAAATATATCAACTTTTGAAATAGTTAGGAGCGAAAAATCGTTTTTTGATGTCAGATTCGACCGGCTAGAAAAATGACTTATCAATGTCCAATTTCTACCAACCCCACATTTTTGAATAGAGAATTCTTTAAATGACAAACGGATTTTTTATTTTTCAAAAATACTTGTATTAAAAAAAGTTATTCGGTTTTATGGGTTTTTATTCCGCCGCTCAGGTAAGGGACTAATCATGGTCCGTCGTCTACCAATTAGATATATTTAAATAGAGAATCTTTTAAATGAAATATTGCTGTTTGAATCATTCAAAAAAATTAAAAAACAAAAAAGTTATTAAACTTTATGCATTTTATTACGTAACTTTATGTTTTTTCCTTTTATTTGCCGACTTGTTATTCGCTCTAATCAAGTATTATAATATTATTCTAGTGTAAAATTAAATTTAGAATTGTTAATCACAAAAAATTTTTATAATATAGTTTACAGAAAAAAATTAGGTTGATAATTGTTAAAATTTTTCAATGTACGCCGTAATCAAATATGCCCATTCAAAATCATTAGGGACATTTTAAGAATTTTCGTGTGAAATATACACAATACGGGATTGGAAATTTAATTTTTACCAGAATCAGTTTAACATTATCAATTTGTCATCTTTGACAAAAGTTAGGAGACCGAAAAATCGTTTTAGGTGATGTTCAGATTCGACGGCTAGAAAAATGCTTATCATGTCCAATCTCTACCAACGAGATATTTTTGAATAGAAAATTCTTTAAATGACAAACGGAATTTTTATTTTTATCAAAAATACTTGTATACCAAAAGCTATTCGGTTGGATGACTATGTTATTCGACCGGGGGTCTATCCAAGGACTAATTAATTGTCCCAGCCTAACACATATATATTAAATATGGAATCATTCCAAATCAAAGATTCCGTTTAAAACATCAAAAAATATTAAAAAGCAAAAACAGTTATTAAACCTTTATTTGTTTATTAACGCTAATTTTATGTCTCTACGTATTTCCTTCCGCCAACTCTGAATTTTTTTAAACCCATTTCGCCTGGAAATAATTTACAACTTTAACAATGTGATACACATTTGTGTCGTTTTTTTTCCCAGAAATGGCAAAACAAAAATTCAACATAGTCACTGGCCCGTGGGTTGCAGCGGGTTGGGGGGTTTCAGTACTTTTATCTACCAACGACAAGTGGTCCCTTAGGGGTTCATTCCCTGCATTGCCCATTTATTTGTCTACTTTTCTCCAACATAGCCAGCATCAGCATGAATGGCTAAATAAGCGCAAGAACGCACAAAACCATATTGAGATAAAGCCTTAAGAAACTTGCCAAAAAAACTCAAAAAAATAATATCCAGATTTTTCCTACATTAAATTTGCAAAATGAGCTATTTTTCAACCAAATAAATTAAAATCAAATTATTTTAATTAGAAATTTAAAAAAGATTAGCTAGTTTTGGGAAAATATGTAATTTAAAAAACAATAAATTTTTTCAAAGAAGTATTTTGTTTGAAATTTTTTTCCATAAAATAACGACTTAAAATTGGCCGAAAACTTAATCCTCTTTGCCACAATCCAATTTCCGATTATAAGTCTCACCACAATAATCATACGATGACTCATGTCTTTGTTTCCTTTAAGAAAAAGCCATACTAGAGTATTTGTAAAGTAAGGGATGTTTTCTTTATATGTCTTTATCCGTCGCGGCTCACATCTCACTACTTGACCGCGACTTTATTTATAATATGATATAAATATTCAAAAGATATATTGCTAAATATTTTTATATAATTTTTTTGACTTTATATAATTTCTTATTTTAATTTATTTTAATTAAACATTGAATAAATATATCAAACTTTTTAAATTTTCCAAATCTATAACCATTTTATATAAATACTTATTTTCGTTATTATTTTTAATATACGTTTATATAAATTATAATTATTAAGTTTAAATGGAATGAGCATGAAAATGTTTTAATTATGGCAAATCAAACCAATGCTGGATAAAATGAGTTTTAAATTTTTTTGAAGAGTGTAAGGCCATTCGTTTTTGTTACGGAAATTGCGTGCAACAATGTGACATGCGATCCAAATAAAGGGTCGATTAATAGAATTAAAGTATTAATCCTCTGAATATTCGAGAATTAGATTTTTGATAAACCATCCTAATCCCACCTTTTATCAACTGAAATTTTTTCGGTTTTCGCATTCTACGCAATCTAATGAAAATAACAACTGATGAAAAATTTGAGGAAATGGTTAACCCAATTTTTTCAGCAAAATTCGCACAGGTGCGAAATGCGAATGATACTAGTTTGGAGGATAACCTCTTTAGGGTAATGATGAATGCAGATGTATATTTAAGAAAGCATTCCCTAATTGGTGGTTATAGCCGTCGAATTGCAAAGGAGATATACGGGAATAGAGATGTATACCCTCTACCAATTTCTAGAATCCATGTTAACAAATTCTGAAAGGTTTGCGTTAGAGCCTATATCGGAGAGAAATTAAGTCGATTCCGAGCAAATTTACTCGATTATTTGCGAATTTTCTGACAATTAAGAGACGAACTATCGACAGATACTGCTCTCTATGTCAACATTATACAAATTGGCTCATGACCAATTCTCGAGCAACTTGATCCGTTCGTATCAGAGAAATTTGAACAATATTTTCACACTGAACCCTATTCCGATGACAGCAACATCAACTATCCTTCTCTGAAAATTTCCGATGTTCCAAAGAAATAAATTTTCGGAAATAGAACCACTCTTTGAAGCGGGGCGGGATACTCGAAAAAGCAGTAATGAAGATCTGGAGCAATATATTTTTGATGATTTATTCAATCAAAATATTTGTTTGCTTGAAGGTACATTAAAATTTTTAAAAAATGCGTTAAAATTATCCGAGAAAGAAAAAGATTCATAGTTTAAAAAATCTGGCTAAAAAATGATATAAATGTATGGTATGCTGCAAAAGGCAATTTATTTAAATGAATTATGTAATGAACAGGCTTTTTTAAACCCTGGGAAAGACAAAGGAATTGTGTGGACTTCTGACGCGTCGCGATATTGATGTCGACTAGATTATTTAATATCTATTTTCTTCAGATTTTATATGGGATTGTATAACTTCTTGCCGCAATCCTAATTGAGGGAAATTTGCATAGAGAGTTTGACAATGTTACAAGACTATTTAAAAAACATAAAAAGATGTGACAAAATTTTGAAAATTGAGAAATTACTGGAGACCTTACTTTCCTTCTGGCTATAGGTATTAACGAGTCACCCTGACGGCCGGATTCCATATTTCAAATAATAAAATTTTATATTGATTTTATTGGTTTCTTTTAAATTTGTTTTTTTAATAAACTAGATGTTGCTAAAATACAATTGTAATTATTATGGGAGTTAGATATTATAATATATACTCATATATTATATATAATATATACTAATAAACTAAACATCAATTTGTAATCTAGTAAATTATAGGAAGTTGATTGATTTAGCCCTGCATGTTGTCAAATAATTTTCAAATAGAAAACGTAATCCAACCATAAATTTCTTATATCCATTAAAAATCAACAGAAAACTCAAATATTCTATAAAATGATTATAATTTATACTTTTAATAATTACCAAAGATTAATTTTCTAAGTACCTATCAAATTAGCCCACTTTCAAAATCATTAGGGACATTTTGAAATTTATATATGACAAATTTTACACGATTTACAAAATTTAACCCTTTAATCTTAGCTATAAATAAGATGATTTATAACCAATTTTTATCACATTGTCCACCCGTGCAAAAATTAATTTTCCCAAAAGTTAATATTTTAAAAGTTAATAATCAATATGTTGATTTGGTGGGTAAATTTTGCAAACGGGATTTAAAATATTACCATCAACTAATTTTAATTCTAACATAATGTTTAATCTGCTTATGGTTCCTAATTACCAATTTTTTTATCTATCGTTGATTGCTAAATTTAATTCTAATAATAAATATTTTAAAAGTTAATAACAATGATGTTGATTTGGGTTGGGTAAATTTGCAAAAGGATTTTAAAATATTTAAAAACATCGAACCTTTTTTAATCTACGACACTATTTGTAATATCATATATATTTTCTAATTACAATTTCATTACCTTTTCAGTGCTAACTTAAAATTAATGTTGTTTCAGCATTCAAGTAATTAAAAAATTATTAGCGAAAAATGTTGGTCCGGCGGTCAAATTTGAAAATTATGTGAGAATTTTAAACTGAATAAAATTTAAATATTTGTTTTAGCAGTTAATTATAGATATTATTCTGATGTGAATTAAATTTTAGAACAATTTAATGAAAAAATATTTTAGATATCTTTTAAAGGAAAATATTAGGTTGAATAATTGTTAATTTTTTCTCAGTACCATATCAAATTAAGCCACAATTTTCAAAATCATTAGGGACTATTTGAAATTTTCATATGAATTTTACACAATCCGATTGGAAATTTAATTTTAATAGGCTCTGAATCATATAAAACTTATTCAGTATAACTCACTGTTTGAAATAGTAGGAGCGAAAAAATCGGTTTTTTGATGTCAGATTCGACCGGCTAGAAAAATGACCTTATCAATGGTCCAATTTTCTACCAACCTAAATTATTTGAATAGAGAAATTCTTAAATGACCAAACGGAATTTTTTATTTTTTCAAAAAATTAAACTTGGGTATTAAAAAAAGTTATTCGGTTTTTATGGGGTTTTAATTTCCGGCCGCTCAGGTAAGGGACTAATCATGGTCCCGTCGTCTACCAATTAGATATATTTAAATAGAGAATCTTTTAAATGAATAATTGTGTTTTGAATCATCAAATAAAATTAAAAAAACCAAAGTTCATTAAACTTTAAATTGCATTTTATTACGTAACTTTATGTGTTTTTCCTTTATTTGCCGACTTGTATTTCGCTCTAACAAGTATTATAATATTATTCTAGTGTAAAATTAAATTTAGAATTGTTAATCACAAAAAATTTTTATAATATAGTTTACAGAAAAAAATTAGGTTGATAATTGTTAATTTTTCATGTACGTATCAAATATGCCCACTTTCAAAATCATTAGGGACATTTTAAAATTTTCGTGTAACAATTTATAGTCACCATCGGATGTGGGAAAATTGTAATTTCACTATCCCAGAAATAGTAAAATTATCCAAATTTGTCACTTTATGACAAAAAGTTAGAAACCGGAACAATCGTTTTATGATGTCAATCGACGGCAGAAAAAATGACTTATCAATGTCCAATCTTCTACCGAACACCGGATAATTTTTTGAATAGAAAATTCTTAAAATGACAAACGGGAAATTTTTATTTTACCAAAAAATAACTTGTATACAAAAAAGTTATTCGGTGTTCGGAATTGACTATATTATTCGACCGGTCTATCCAACGACTAATAATTGTCCCACCTAAACCAACCAAATATATAGATAGAATACGGAAATCATCGCTCAAATATCACGTAAGATTCGTTGTTACAAACACTTAAAGAATTAATATAAAAAAGGAAACAGTATATTAAACTTATATTTAATTATATTACGGTAATATTTTGTCTCTGATCCGTTTCGACGCCAACATCTAGGAGATTTGTTTTTAACCCATTTCGGCCTGAATAATTTAAAGCGCTCTTAACCAATTGTTACACATTTGCGTCATTTTTTTCCAGAAATGGCAAAAAAAAATCAACATAGTCCAACTGCCCCCGACGACTGGTGGCAGAAGGCCGTGTGGGGGTTTTCAGGAACTGTTCTAATGCTAACGCCAGCGCCAATTGTCTTTGGGTTCAATTCCCGGCAATTGGGCCCTGATATAGTTTGTCTACCCTTTTCTTCACATAGTGAGCATCAGCAATGAAACGGCTAAATAGAGGGCAATGAAAGCCGGCACAAAAAACCATATTTGAACAGAAAAAAGCCTAAAGAATGTTTTGCTCAAAAAGAGCTTCAAAAATAAATCCAAAGATTTTTTCTCTACATTAAATTTTGCAAATACTAATGTCTTTCACACAAATAAATTAAAATCCAAGAATTAATTGGTAATGGGAAGAGAATGTTAAAAGATTAGGCTATGTTTTGAAAATAATTTGTTTTAAAACCAATAGAATTTTCAAAAAGTATGTTGAAATTTTTCCATAAGATGAAGCGACTTAAATTAGCGCAAACTTGAAGATCCTCTTCGAATGGCCGACTTAGTCAATTCTCCCGATTATTAAGTCCTCACAACAATAACTCATCAGAAACGAGTTGAAACTTCCCAACGTGTCTTGCGATGTGCTTGTTTAAAAGCATGACTCAGGTTTCTATGTTAAAGTAAAGGGAGTATTTTTCTTTATATGTCTTTAATCCTAGCGCTTCACATCTCACTAACTTGAGCGCGACGTTTAGTGTGTATAATGATTAAAATTCCAAAACTATATTGCTAATATTATTTTTATATATTTTTTTCTCTGAACTTAAAAATTCTTCTATTTTAGATTTTATTTTAAATTAACATTGAATAAATAATATCAAACTTTTAAATTTTTTCCATCTATAACCATTATATAATACTTATTCTCGTAATATTTTATATAGGCGGTTATATACAAAATAAATTATAATTATAATTAAATGGAAATGAAGCAAAAATGTTTAATATGCAAATCAACAATGCTGATAAAAATGAGTTTAATTTTTGAAGAGTGTAGGCATTCGTTTTGTACGGATTGCGTGCAACAATGGCTGACATGACGATCATAAAAAGGGGTCGATTTAATAGAATAAAGATTAGAATCTTCTGAATATTCGAAATTTAGAATTTTTGATACATCTAAACCTTTTATCAACGTGAAATTTTCGTTTTCCCCGCCATTTCTACGCCATCAATGAAAATACAACTGATGAAAAATTTGAGGAAATGGTTACCAATTTTTTCACAAATTCCACATTTGGAATGCATGATACTAGTTTGGAGGATAACCTCTTTAGGTTAATGATTGAATGCAATTTATATTATGAAAGCATTCCTAATTTGGTGGTATACGAATTGCAAAGGAGAATATACGGGAGATAAGATGTATCACCCTCACCAATTCTAGAATCATTTACAATTCTGAAGTTGCCTTAAGCTATATCGAGAGAAATTAATCGATGAGCACAATTTATCGATATTTGCGAATTTTGATTCTCTTCTTCTTTTTTTT